>LUCM01007728.1:0-14073 GCA_008360955.1 Fasciolopsis buskii | reverse complement strand
TTGAAGGTGCAAAGCACATGCCAAATGAATTAACTAACCTCGAGAGTTTCACTAGCGCATGTTGTGCAGGGTTCGTGACTTCTTACAGGGATACAAGTTAGTTTGAGTATTCTAGGTTACACAGGTTCCCGCGGTTTCTCATTTTGGCCGCTGCAGTCTGAAGACCTCTTGAAGCATCTTCAACCACCTCGTCCATGACGAGCTTTAACAGGAATGGAAAGATGCGACATCCTTATCGAACGCCACCAGTTGCATATTCCCGAAAATTGGTGGATAACTGAATGACATGCTGACCCCACAAATGCCCCAGGATGGTGAATGCAAATCATCACAACCGTCAGAAAAATGCTACATCTCGACGTGGTGTGACAGATGGAGTGTCTCCATGATACAACGTGTTACGTAGAATTGCTCATCTCAAGCCGGAGACTCAATCACATCTACAAGTTCAATGAGCAGAAGTTAATAAATACATTCCGCACTTGATGCTCTTAGCCAAACTCATACAAAACACAAAACAGACCTCAATTTGAGTAGGTCCCGACAATTTTATCAAAAATTCCCGAAGCTTATCCTTTTGCAATGAAAAAAGTGCAACGGGCTTTGGCCAAGATACGTGGGGGTTCCGCATCAAGCCTAGGTTACAGAGAACTGTTCGAGAAGCATCTTCTTGACCCCTTCGGATACGCCGTAAAAAGCGAACTCCCACAGTCTTTTTCAAACTTCTAGGCTGGCAAGCGCATATGACTGGAAAACGAGGTTTCCTACCCCCTCCAAAATATACCATTGTATCCCGTATTACTGCTATCCTCAGCAACGTTTAGGTCGCAATTGTTTGCACTTGTTCACCATACGTTTTAGAACAGGTACCCAGACCCCGTCTGCTTCTGTCAGGACATAACACAGCTCAAGATTGCCAGGTTCAAATATCTTGACGTACCCTCCGTCATTCCGTCGTCATCGAACTCTTCCGCCCTGAAAAATTGTCGGCTGCTATAAACTTTACAGCAAAAGGCCCCAAGCATTTGAGCTCACCCTTCCCCATTCAACAATAACGTGAATAACATGACAACAAAATGAGGACTAAAGCGATATTCTCTTAAATATATTGTCCACTTTCACTTATTTTCAAGTACATTATGGCTCTCAACTAACTCTGACTCAGTTACTCAGTTAGAATTCTTAATATCCGTGTACTTACTTGTGCTTGCTTATATATGTTTCCGAGGTATCCCATTTTCCCATAGTTAACATTTCAGAAGTGTTGTTCACTCACACGACCAGGCTTCGAGCATGCTACGGTTAAAGTATCGTCCTCAAATGTAAAGACCTGCTCATTTGTCTTGTTAGTTTGGGATTCGCATCCATTTGGCTACGCGCCACTCAGATAGTAGTAAACGAGAAACCCGCAGTACAAAATAGTTAACTTTGGGAGACCATTATCGTAGTTCCAAGAAAGGGCACACTATTACTCGATTCTGGACATGGGGTAAACTCGAAAGTCACGGAGTTGGTTTTCGGTCGAAGTGATTCCGTGAACGTAGGATGTGTAAGTTCAATACGTTCTGTCGCACTTCTTGTTTCCGAGCATATAACTCATAACGATCGGAGCGATAAAGCAAATGACCGCACCACAGACCTGTCCACCGGTCGGTCGGTGGGACAATGCTGGCCGAAATGAAACACAGTTATCATCAAGACTTGCAATTCAGCAAACGCCACAGAAACAGCTCCACGAAAACTGCAACAAAAAACAGATTTGCGATTTTCTCACAAAGAAGATGAACGTGACAGTGGCTGGGGCGTTGGCAGTCGCCGCGAATATGACGATGAATGAGGCGATGGCTATGGCTGTGGCCACATCTCTACACTGAGTGCATGCATGCATTCCTCATTGTCATTTCATCGGAAATATCACACAGTTGGCAAAATACTTATTGAAAACATTCAATCTGCTACTGCTAAAACACCAAGAAGCCAAGCTGTTTTGGCGTTGTGCAAACAATTGGCCGTAGTTAGGCTACCAGGAGAGAATTGTTCTGACCATTGTTATCCTTCAATCGATCTTCAGCCCGAGCTATATATTCTGCCCGTTGGCGATGTTTTGCAACTTCTGGTATCAATCCTTCTTCCACACGTTCGAAATCCATGGTCTTGTTACTATCGTCTCCAGTATTCCAATTCACATGGCTGTGGACAATAAACCTTAGGGCAAGCAATCACATAGGAAAATACAATGGGTGCTGAACAAAGCCACTCCAAATGCTAAAAACGCTTCGTGTCTAGCACAAGGTCTTATCAGTCGGGTCGGATATCGAACGTAAAGTATGAGTAAATTGACATGCTGTCACACTATCGTAGATGAGTTTGGAGGAGAAAAGCTAACTGGGACAGAAGAACTGTCATGGAAGGCCGAATAAATTTTAGAAAGATAGCGAAAGCTGAAATGTTTGGGCGCTCGAGATCAGAGCCTTTCAGTGCTTTTCTAACGGAATGCAGAATACCTCGCTAAGGAAGACAGGAGAGAAATAAATGAAGCAGAAAGCTGTTAGGAGACGGTTAAACCCGATCGGATGTCCAGTTTCGTACAGTCACCGTGCTTGCTGATACCGAATCCGGGTGTTTTAATGAAATTACAGTACCAATGTATACGGCTTCAGTATTTATTTTTGGAAATCATGAGGATCCGTCTGCTAAAAGTAAGTACCAGAATACCAGCAGCATGATGCCTCCAGTCCTTAGAATTTTGCAATCTAGCCTCATTTATTGGATAGAATATTCGGTGATTAAAAACCGCTGCTCAGAGCTGCTAGCTTTTGCAAGATAACAGAAGTATAAGACATTGCGGCTACAAGGAGTGAGACGAAACCTAGACAATGCCACGTGTGCCGTACACGGGAACGTCGATCATAAACTGCACTTTTAACTCAAGTTAATAGGTGTGACCTAGCATAATGTTTACATAGGTTTTGGATTTATGGCGATTGTTTATGTTAGACAAAACCTCATCTGTTAATAGAATTTTAGTACAAATTTCGTTAACTGCCTTCTGCGATCAGGCGATAAAAATGGTTGCCAGCGAAGAATCACAGTGTCAGGTACAGCAGAAATAAATGTGGTTTTTACGCATTGTTGGAGAAAGCGTGTTACAAGAAGGAAAGACACATTTGATGATCCTATGACTACATCTGAAGAAGAGGTTTAGCAGTGAGACCTCAACGTCATATAGAACGTGAATAAATCTAGTTCATATGCGTTGCGAAGCCCTGTGAGCTTGGCAACATCATAAGCGTACCATTACGAGTATGTTTTCAGAACAGAACCAAATCGGTTTGATCGAAAGCCAACAGATTTTAAAGACATTGATTTCACACGCAATTATCCTGGGGCTGGATGGGGAGCAGAGAGGCAAGAGAATGCTTCACGGAGCCCACAGATGTGGGAATTATTCAGATTTGGTGGCCGTATGTGCAATAAATTCGGATTGAAAGCTCAGATAATTGAATGTGGAGGCACAGGTTGTCAGAAGAAACCAAGCTTGAATGCTGTATGGGGCTGTTTTACGCGGGTCTGGCAGCCACGATTAGATCAATTAGTTTAGCAGAAATTGTAACCTAGAAAATGGGAACGAAGAAATAGAACTGTGATTGGTTACCCAAATTTATGTTGCCAGAAGTCTCCCTCATGTGCCGCTGACTGCCAGATGTCGCAGCGGCACGTTTTTAGCAGGATTGCAAGGTATTCACTATAAAATTTCAGGTTGTATCGTGACCAGTAGGTGGGTATTTCAGGGTCCGAATATTCATCAGGGTCATCAGAATTGAGGACAGTGCTTAATTGTAGTAGAAGAATAGTCTATTTCGGTCACATGTCCTAAACTGCAAGCAACTGTCGAAGTTACGGAACAGCGGGTAGAAATATAGGATGATGGGAATTAATGAGCGGGATGTGAAATAATTCCGGTATGGAGATCTCGGTAACATTGAGAATGGGATGATGAATGGTGGTCTACTGGTAACGGCGTTATTGCGGACTTTACAGTCCGGTTGATTTTTTGGAGTAATGAATAATGCCAAATGGAAAACTGGTCATCGGGTACTTGTGAGTGGCTTTGTGGCAGTTGCTGATTTGTGAAACTTACAAGAGTGAGGAAAACGGTGTATGATGGACAGGGAATTTGGGTCCTGCGATGGACAAGTGGAAGATGAGATAGGGGACTCATGTTAGCTGCTGGATCAGAGGACAAGTTTCTGGTAGCTAGACTCTAGCAGGTGGCGTGGGGATGGAGAGCTACGTTCTGCGGAGTTATTTGGAAAGTGGCAGCTGGGGTAGAGGCATGGGTACAGTAGGGTCACCGTAGAATTTGAAAACCAATCTTGTTCCTTCTTGGATTACTCATTATGTTGGGCTGCACGTTGCCCTAAGGTTTTCAAGCGTTATCCAGACTGTGAAAATTCCGTTTTTGGGCAAATTGCTCTGTACGTCGCTGATCATCTTCATCCGGACCAAGAACGAAAAGTTTCGTTTTTACACTTGGGTTTACAGAAATTCCCGTGTAAATGAATGAGGGCGGTTTTCACTGGCTTTGATGGGACATCCTCGAATGGAGGGTAACAACTTCGTAAAGGTAAACTTTTGGGCAGGATGTTGTGCATTGTGGATATTGCGAAGACCGTTTCCATGGACTGTTTATGGGTGCAGATCTCGATTGCTCTCTGGGACCCATCGACTGCGCATGGGCCTTAGCGGTGCTTAGTGAGATGTATAAGGCATCGGGTTTATGGTAATGGGAGAGCATATCATTTGATGTTATCGGCTTAGCCAGTCGGGATGACAGTAAACTAAGAGCCGGCTGATTGTGTCAGATTCAACGACAAACATGTTGGACTTCATTTCCGAAGTAAAATTCCCTGGGACGTCCAGGGCTGTGGTATCAGTTCCGTCAAATAGACACATAGGTTTGACTAGACATAGGCCAGTGAGAATCGATACTTGTACGGTCATTCTGACTGCAGCATTACAATGATTGCCTTGTTATGGCTTCTCTGGAAAATGCACAAATAGAGATCACGGTCGTTTTGGAAAGTCTGGAAGCATTATTATATACATCGAGAGCTTAATGACTTCCAAATGTACACCAGGATGTTGTCGAAAGGTTTGCAGGCGTGTGCATGAAAAATGAGCGGGAATGATGACAAGTGGACTGATTCTCAAAACGCACAAGGGATTTCGATAAAATGTATGATATATGGCATGAATGTGTTTAACATATGGCTAGGTAGGGGCTAGAAATATGACGATTTCAGCTCAGGCAATATATTAGGCAGCTGGTCAAACACAAATTAAGTAAACATCAAATATCCAGAAACATTTGGCGAATTAGGCTAAAGCAGTTAAGATTAGGATTACAGCGCAGATGGCTGAAGTAAATAACGGCGGAAACCTACAATGACAAAGAGTACTTTGTTTGATATCCGTGGGCCATCTGAATGAAAAGTGCAAATGACCGATTTCAATCCTTATATAATGACTGAAACGTTTGCTGGAGGAGAAATACACGTTCGGATTGTCTGGAGACAAATTGGGGCAGAAAACTCGAGGGGAATCATACTGATGGCATCTGAGAGTTATATTTCTGGAGAAACAGTTGACCTTAACGATGTTAGCCCATACATAAATTTAGCTTAAGCTGCACAATACGGATAAGTGCACCTGAAATAGTTTCTAACATTATATAATTAATGCCCTAAATCGCACTGCCTGTTACTGGTCTTGGTCTTAGCATTTATCCCGTGCCAAGTGTACATTGCCAATTGTGATGAATTAAAGGAAAGCCGTCGCAATGCGTAGGTTGGATGCCAAATTAAGGCAATTTAGCAGCAAGCTGAGTGTTCAAGACAAACGCGAAAGATAGACGCAAATGAAAGACAGTTGCAACAAGTGCAACACCACAGTCAGCGGGGCTAGCGGGGAGAATAGCAGTTTCATTTAGCAAACCAGTTGGATCTGTGATACGCTTGTGTAAAATTTCCTTTGGAGGGCAGTCGCCTTTGCGGTCTCTAATTTTGCAATAACCTGTCCTACGGATAATGGGAGGGCAGCTGACCGTGTGACTATTAAATATCTTATGTAGAGATGGTTGTTTTTATAAGTGAACTGTGTTTTTCGTCTTCTAGCAACGAAATGTCGAAGCATGCCAAAATATGTTTGTAAAAGGGTTGGGCGACAACAGCGAATTGTATCGGCTTTCACAAATACCAACTTGTACAGGGAGAACTTCACGGTCTAGTTGTTTTCGTGATTACAGGATATGGATGCCTGGAGATGGTTTTGGCAACAAGGGATACGTCGTCCAGCGGTGAAAACGACGAATGCCTAGAAAGCAGTTTGTTGTACATCGGTTTGTGTGCCTACCAGAAATCAGGAGCCATATTACTCAGTCTCTTACTAACGAATGTACACCTCGTGACACGATTTATGGTCTGACTTAAAAGCAGTTGCGTGACTTAAAATATCCTCCCGCTGTTCGCCGGGCTGAGTAGCCAATGGCGGGCTATCGTGTCTGCTTTGATTCTGGCCGTGCCAATCTCATGGCCGATGTACGCAGATTGATAGGCTCCATGACCGTGCACTATTTATTACCAAGCTAGATTTTTATTGGTCTTACGGGAATTTGAGTGTAGGAATGAAGGTTAAAAAGGCCCATTTTCGAGGCATCTTAATGGAAACGTGGCGTAAAACTGTATTAAGACACCATGGTTTTGACTAATAAGTACATAGCTGCAGTAATCGGAAGACGTAGACGCGGTGGGAACCAATGAGGCCACGGTTATCATGACACCCAGTCACCGCAGAACTTCTTGCCTTCAAACGATTTTCATTTTAGCACCTGTCACATAGGCTAGCAATTTCTAGAAGCACTCCAAGTACTGAGGAAGTTTTTCATCGCTGCAAAAGCGCGCTGTGGCTTCTATCATTTGGATATTTCTTTTTGTATGAATGCGAGCAAAAACCCAGGTAAAACGGCTAACGCCGAAGGACAAACTTCAAATGCGGACCTAGTAAATTAAAACACAGTCCATTGCTTGATGCCAAAACCGGTGACACCGAGGTATTTAAACTTGAAAATTTCCCGAAACTGATCAATTTCATCATCCAATTTTGAATAATTTGGATAAACTCAAAATAATTTTGAAATAAGAACGAAACAAAGCAAAAGTGGCGTGTAGTCGATTAACAAATCGCTAATGGGCAAAGAAGTGGGCTTCAGGATAAATAAATTTATCATCGTCATCAAAATCATTGGCAATTAAATTGGAAAGGATGTCTCAATGACCAGAGTTTCATAAAGTCACATACGTTTATATAAAACGAATACCTAATGGAACGCAGAGTGGACTTGCACAGGCGAGAAAACAACAAATGCTGCTGAAGCCAACACAAGAAGCACAGTCTTATTGTACAAGCGGGTTTCTTCAATCATTCTGGTTTGATAGAAAATTGGAACACGATCGCCGCTGTTTGCGATTTATTGCCAGATCCTTCGGTTATTCTTGCCACTTAGTTGTCCACTCTTTTGCACTCCAAACACGAAGATGTGGGACACATACTTCACCAAAGTTCACTGTACATTTTCTCATCCCGCGCTGCTACGTAATCTCTTCAACTCCACATGCCATCTTCCATTCCATGAAAGGAACAAAATATGGCACGATATGGTATGGTAGACGAGTGTTCGATATACGCAACACATGACCCAACCAGCCAGGTTCCCTAAGTTTCATACGATGAAACAAGCTACTCTCAGAATTGGTACCCAATACTAGATTTCTGAACTCCACATTACTCTCCCGCTCAACCCATCCAATCCTAGCCACACTACGTGGAAATCGACGGTCGAACACCTCTAACCAACGGACAACTCCCACACAAATATGCCCTGTCGCGCAACCGTACAACAGCACTGAACACACTGCCGCACAGTATACAGTACTCGATCTTCGAATTTCAGTGAAACATCAGGCCGTCGCCACAAGTGCTTCAGTCCAACGAAAACTGCTCGAGCCTTCAAGATATTCGCATTTACCTCCACCGCTGAGTTACTTCTATGTTTCTCCAGCTATGCAACAGCACTTTGCACTTTAAACGTGCACAGCCCATGCCAAACGGAGCGACCGATCAGGAGATTCTTTCTGGTGCCGATTGTGCATGGTCGGCAGACTCGAAAAGGCACACAACTTCGTCGGCGTAATCTAAGTCCCACAGCGTCTCCCCATTTCACATTTCCATTTCTACATCCCGGACACCCCCTGAAGCGTCTTTTCTTACCTCGTCCATTACGAACTTGAACAGAAATGATGGGTTGAGAAAAACCATTCAAAAGCAGTGCAGCTACCGAGGATGGTGAAATAGTCTACAATTGTCAGTTACTCGCAACGGGTTCACGAACTCCATTTGCATAACCTTTCGGTGGAGAGCACTGAATAGTTTAGTCCCGTCAACTAAGTCGAAGCATCTTTCAAGTCACTAAAGACTACGTTCGTAGGAAAGCGGTGTGTGGCACTTTACGAGTATCCAGCGGAAAGTAAATGTCTACTCAATGTCACCACGAACTGGCCGAAACCCAGCCTTTTGTTCGCGAAAATTACTCCTGCAAATCGGCGTCAAACGGCGTAACATTATCAACGTTAAGACATTAATAATCATCAAAATTAAAAACTAATCCCACGATGATTACTGCAGTCGGTTCGGTTGCACAGGGGATAAAACGTGAAGGTGGAGGCATCCAGCGGAAAAACGACCTCATTGACAAGTAAAATCCTTGCCATTATAACCAGCTTCAGCAACAGCCGACTGTTATTGGACGAAGACTAAAAGAATCAAAAAGAAACTAAATTCTCAAGCCATTCAGGCTTAGCAGGGACAGCTGGCTAACTTGTATTGACAGTAATCTCAACACCCGCACTGTTGGCCTGCCTTAATCCCTAGAGTTCATTTGGACCATAAACTTTAATAGACGTGATACAATCAAAATGCGGATAGCAAAATCACAGACCAATAGGAAAAAGGACATAAAGGCGTTACCAAATGTTGGGCTCTTTCAACGACATCGTGCGGGTAAAACGTGGGCAACTAAAATGAAAGTGGCTGCCGCGCTGGGCGTTCATCGTCCGCCTAACAAAATGATCTTAACTGACAGAGCCATATCCCGCTCGAAGAGTGGATTCGAGCTGCCCAATCAGTCGGGGTTTACCACCACAGTCATGAATGAATTCCTTTCAAATGAGAAGTAACTTGATCAAGAAACGAAAGGATGTGGGTCCCCCAATACAAGGAACCGTTGAGTCTCCTCCAAGATATAAGTTTCACTGGTTCTCAGCGTAGCGCCACCTAAATTAACCCAAAATTGAGAGACAAATGCTATTGCCACATTTGTCAACAGTGTGACTTTTGGATCGGGATTCTCCGCAGTTCTTACTTGAAAATTTATTCCAGAATCGTTGTGAACGGAGAATCAGAAGAAATAACCCTCTAGGATCAGGGATGATTGAAATCTGGCGGGAATGCAAGTATGCGACCATATGTGGCATGCCACGCGGAATGATCTCAGGTCATGCTTTGAACTTCGCTGGTTTATTGGCGCTGCGTCGGTGCTTGTTCTTCTGGGCAATGGGGGCGTAGGGCCACTCGGAGAAATCAGCCTTCTTGGACGCGCGACGTCCCGCTTATCTTACTTTCCCTGAAAGCCTCTTTCCAGGGTTCACCAGATGATATCGGTCTTACAATTCCTCTGGTGCTATCCTTAAGAGAAATCAATCATGTCAAAAAAAGAATTACTAGCACCAAGCTGAGGCGGGTAAGAGTGGGTGGTTCTCCCTAGGAAAGACTCGGGACAACGACGGAACCATTTTCTTCCAAAACCACTCCCTGAATGGAAGCCCCAAGTAAATTATTCAAAATAATTCTCGTTTCACTTCTGAATAATTACGTTTTTTGTTTTACTTACGACGAACCAACTCACAGGCAAAATCAACAAAATAAAGAGAAATAAACTGCAGATGCCAAATAGCGCGACCAAGCATGAAAATATTAGATTTTTGCTGTTTCAAGAACGAACACCAAGCATGAAATCTAAAATCTGTCAGTGATCATTGAAAATAAGCTCCTCCAATGCCGTTATGACGAAAGCAATGCCATCAGTAAACTTTTGCTTCTGTTGTGTTCTCAAATTCAAATCTTATTTTGCCTACTGCTCTGTCATCCACAGCATCCTTTGTTTGAACGGTCACAGTTGACATACACAGAAGGTACTACGGTCTATTTTGGAGCGCATAGGTAGTCCACCGCTGCACTGCTGAACAGTTTTCTGGAAGCTGGTGCATTTTGCTGACCGCTTTAACGCGATCCACAAAATTTAGCCCTGTATCACTATGGAAGATTTTGGCGATCATCTGATTTCACACGCAGCTCAAACGAGAAGCGTTTTACCACCGACCTAAAAATCAAATTTTACAGTGTTTAGTATTACGCAAAACATAATTAGGGAACACGGCGCCAGCTATTCAGTGGAAATTGAAATTAATCCGGGATGTCACGTGTTCGTATAATCTTCCTCAGATTTCATCTTTCAGCCGGGCTCTTCATACTTGATCACATCTGGGTGTCCTAGGTGAACGCCTCTTACGGCTTTGCCATTTGAACTAGAGAAGGTGTATGACCGTATCTCTCACACCCACCTTTAGTTCACTGCGCTCCGCTCCGGTTTAAAAGACTCTTCAAGGAAGCGTAATAAATTTTCTCAGGAAAAGATTTTTACTTCTCTTTTTAGTTCTGTTATTAGCGGAGTTGTTCAAGGCAGCCTGCCATGTCTGCCTTTTGTTCTTTTGACCAAAAATGCTTTAGTCACTTATTGTCCTTGTAGAAGAGCACAAGGTCCAACACACATTTGGGTCAAGTGCAATTGACTGCCGTATTGCCGATATTTCTGAGGAGTTTTGTTCCGCTGGTCTTCCATGCTCACAATGAGCCACTAAGTTTAAGAAGCGGTCCAATGGAGAAATCGATCTTAAACCCCTGTCTGTTGAGGGTACGTAGGCTACCACCATCGAATGTGATCCCGATCAGTATGGTAGCTCCTCAGTTTGCTTCTCCAAGTGTGCCTCACTGCAAACAGCAAAAGCTAATAACTGCGTAAGTATAATCTTCGGCTCCTTGCGCTTTTTGGCAAAGAGCTTTAGTGTTCAGTTACTGTTTTCTTATTAGAATAACAGTGTACACTATCTTCAGGAAGGAGACCGTGGTCATCAGCGAGCAGCCAATTAGGGAATATGATCGTCGCCGGCAGGGGGTAAACTCGTGGTCTTCGTGCTCAGACACCACGGTCTTAATCGCTTGAACAGTGACAGTCAAATCTTCTAGGGCATTAGGCTATTATTAATCTCCGATTACATTTCCTGATGCCCGTTGTTATTCAGACACCTCCGTGAACCCCCGAAACTTCCATTGGTATTTATCCTCTACGCTGCAAACGATAGTCTCAGAATTTGGTGCTCACCTGTTCTCGCCTGACTTCAAAAACAAAAGAGACTATGGAGCCTCACCATAAACAAGATTTCCGACTGATTTAAACAGTGGGATAATTTGGGACATCTTGGTAAAATTGCAAACTTTCATCTTCCATAAATACTAATTTCAACACCAAGCCTTAGTTTCCGAGAACAACGCCAGCTGGTACAGGTTTGCCACCCTTGGTTACGTCGTGTCAAACTTACCCTCACATTCTTCTTCAAGCTATTTGGGTCGCGAGAACATACAGCTGTAAACTCCATCGCACTCACTAATGAGCGCTCATACCCCCTCAGGAATCGACCGTCTTCTCTTAGGGTAACACCTTCAAAAGTGTCTTTTAGGTCAACGTTCTTCACAATTGTTTACTGTATGTTGTGCATTAGATTAACGGACCATGTCCTGTCTTACCGGAGCTTAACACATTTCATGACTGTATTTTACAAGTTTCTCAACGTATTCTCTTTTCTCACTGTAAGTGGGACTAATATCAGTCTAAACGAAGCTGTCAAAGGCCACCTGGACATTCGGCTCAAGTCATATTAGGTGCCACCTTATACCGTTTTCCTTCTGAAGACTACTGACACCAACGACTTAGCTCTTATAACATCCGTCCCGTATCTCTATTGAAATAACGAACCAATTCAGCAGAAGTATACAGCTACGCCTTAATCTAACGTGTACTCCTATTCTTTACACATCAGCTTTCATAAGTCCCTATTTACGGTCCTCCCCTCCATAAAAGGTCAGCGGCGCAGATCATGCTGGCCAAGGCAACTGACAAAAGTCAACAGTAATACTCCGGAGTGGTTACAAGCGGTTTGCGGCTGAATCACTTTGCGCCCCAAACGTAACCTGATTCCTGTACTAACCTGGTCACCCTACCACAAAAGTTCTTTATTATTACCCAGGAAACCAGCTTGATGTATCAGCAATAAACCCTCCGAAGTTGGCTTAAGGCCGATTAACCTTACCTTCCTACCGTCATGAACCGTATTTCTTAACTAGATTTCTTACTTCTTGGCCAAATTCTTCATTCACACGGCCAACCTTAGGTCGGAGGCTGTCTCTACTTTTTTACTGTTCATTATTAACAATAAAACCAGGGCAGCACCGAAATCAGAATGTCTCCCTCTTAAGTCCCAGGCTGTACGCGCTGTTACCAGCTACGCCCACCTAAAGGGCAACTACGGATCTAATAGATTCTCGCTCCTGCTAGGACGCTGCTAACCAGATCTGGTGCTCGAATGCTGGTCCCTTCAACACAGAAGGTGCCGCTGATCCATTTTGAACACTACAAATCATATGGAATTTATGATTGAACAAAGACGCAGATACTACTGAGGCTGGAACGAGTCGTGTGCCGTCTATGATCAAAAACGGCCGCAATAAAAATGACAGCGTACGGAAATTACTTGTCTGGTGTATTTAAATTGTTTACTTTTTAGACAAATGTTCTCTCCATTGCACCAATCAGACCAGTTTGCCACCAGCCGCGTAGGGATGAAATCAGTCATTTTGAGTGTTCCATTATTTACATTTGCATAACCTTTCGAAAACCCGTATTCACCAGATAGTTCAGTAGACTTGAAATAATTCATCTGCCTTCATAAGCATTTCATCGACCCTTTATTGTAGTTAAGTGCGATCTCCTTATTCACTTGTAGAGAGTTCCGAGCGGCTACCTACTGAGATATCGTCCATAACTTGCGCGTGGCCTTCTGCATAAACCTTGATAGGTTTCGGATGCATCGCTAAGCCCGAAGGTGGTTCTCACGAACTCGAGAAGAAGCTAGACGACGTGGCCTAATAATTGTTTAGGGTCCTGTGGTCTCTATACGGTGGGTCGCCTTTTCATTGACAGCTGGAAGTGAGCCGGCATATCGCCGCATGCCCAGGTAGTCGCGAAGTAGCCCGTTGTATGGCTGTTGGGCTGGCGGTTTAGCGTACTGCGGCGTAACTTGGTTGACAACGGCATACGAGCCGGTCACGGTCAGCGACGTTTGTTGATCTGCTACTGTCCTGTGCCGAGCGTCGACCAGTAGGTTGAAATGCTGCAGGAAGATTATGCCAATAATGGGGTATGGGAAGTCGGCGACGATGAACACCTAACAAAGTGTACCATCCAGACCTAGGTCGAAGGTGGAGGAACAATTTCCGTATATGTGGATAACGATGCCGTTCGCAGCCCGTAGCGTCTCTGCCTGCGCAAAAATCAAAGTGCTCGAGTCACGGGGGATTACGCTAACCTCATTACCTGTATCCACCAGGAAAAGCCTGTAATTCGTCAAGTCCTGAGCGTTAAGGAGACGACACTTTGTAGCTAGCTTGCTTGATCATCAAGCAAGACAAGCCCCACTGACCGATGCCTTTCTCCCAGAGCTATACGCTACCATAGAGAGGGTGAGTATGTATGGAGTGGGAACATGGAGTTACGAGAGCGAGAAAAGAAACGAACGCCTTGAAAGCAAGCACATGGAATACGGTCAAATTGCACAAGCGCACTTA
>LUCM01007726.1:125871-143262 GCA_008360955.1 Fasciolopsis buskii | reverse complement strand
GATTCTCCGCTATCCCATAAGTAATCCTCCATTGATAACAGCCCGTATACTCGCAACTAGTTTACTGTCAAGTAGTGTAGTAGCGTGGTTTTCAGTCTGTTAGGCGTTCACATGTTTCAAGCCTCGGTCAGTCCTCTAAGCTTCGGTTCCTTTCAATCGTGCGCACTTGTATGGCAGGCTGGCCTACATGGCGTGTTTCGGCTCTGAACAGTGGATCACTTTCGATTGAAGTGTCGCTGCGTGAGTGGAAATCAACCAAATTCAGGATTGCGAGCAGAGTAATGTCAGCTAACTGCGCCAAACGTCTCGTTCAAGATAGTTTTTCCTTCGCACTTCATGGAGACGAAGCAAGTTCACAGCTGTGGGTCCAACGTGGTGTAAGGAATAGTCCTTGAGTGAGGAGGCTGAAGCCGCCCTTTTAGATTGGATCCGGAGTCAAAAACAGTCCGCTTGTGGTGCCATGAGACTGCAGGGATCAGTCGGCGTCCGAAAGCGATAGTATGTTAAGCATAGTGTTAGTTTGTTACCTCAGCATTACGCTACCCACAGACTGCAGCAGTAAACATGGAGGAAAGACGAGTTTATGAAGAACTCGTCACTCTTGTTCGGAAGGGCAAACGCTCTGACGATTGTAGTGGGTACAGGTGACTTTAATGCACAAGTTGGGAAAACTGAGTGCATCGGAGCCTGTTTAGGTGGGCGAAATGCGGCCTTGCCTGCACAGCGACACAGACAACGGAGAAAAGACTT
Organism: Fasciolopsis buskii; assembly: GCA_008360955.1. Taxonomy (NCBI): domain Eukaryota; kingdom Metazoa; phylum Platyhelminthes; class Trematoda; order Plagiorchiida; family Fasciolidae; genus Fasciolopsis; species Fasciolopsis buskii. The sequence goes on along the minus strand of LUCM01007726.1, from coordinate 142,512 downwards.
CTCCAATTCCATGCAGACAAGTCATTTATTTCTATCTAGTACGAATTTCCGAATCAGTTCGCGTCGCAGCTGCGACATGGCGCCCCTCTAACTCGACAGTTCAACACTGAAGCAGATTGACGTCATATCGCAGTTAGCTACCGTTGGGGCGGTTCTGTCCAGAACTGGTGAGAAGGGGCAAACAGATTGGGTTGGAGACAGAAGAGATAGGTTGAATAAAAGTGAGGGAACTGTAGCGATTCCGATGTCCGGTGGGCGTCTTTCTATTATGGCCACAATGTGCACCCCACTACACAGGAAGGTCTTGCAGCATTGATGTTTTAGCTGACTCTGTGTTGCCGTGTTGATTGGTAAACGTTTTTAATCTTTAATTATTTGGAATTGCATTAGAAGACTTTAGTTCCTTTAAATTCTTATGCGATTGTTCAGTTCCGACTCCTTTGCTCAATGGGTATGGTGTGAGGTTGCTATTTCATTCGATAGCTGAATGAGAGAAAACAGGCCTCATGGAAGTTATCCTCAGGCTATACCATCAACTAATCCAAAAGGCATTAGAATTCCCGTTTCTCCTATGGCCATCGTGGCTTTTGAAACAGTTCAGTGTGTTTTCATACTTTTGACCACCGGGCTGCTCGGGGGAGTGCAGTCACATTTGAGTAGTGCTTTGTGTACATTTATTGGCTTTCGTAAACACTGGGCGCTAGGTTGAAAGCGCAGTGGTTCTACCTTAACCGTTGTCGGTCGCCAGTTCCCATGAATTCAACTAAGTCACACATAAACGAAGGCTGAAAATGCGTGTTCATATTCGAAAGTTTCAATCAATTCACTTCTGTGAACCTCGAAAAATTTGTAATTGGTCCTGCAAACATCTATTTCCTGATGGAACTTGTTTTTAACGATGGCATACCGCTGAACCCAATTGTTTTAGTTAAAGAAACTATTTGCAACTTATGGGTGGCGGATCATTAAAGTCGGGGTCTTTCGTTATTAACACTGATGTTAGAACCTTGGCTTCATTTACATCGGTAATTGTTTTTTCCTCTGACAGTTATGGATGCAGACTAATGGATCTACCGATGAATAAGTAATAGAATGTGTGTGGTACTCACAGGCTTTTGATTTGAAGACATTAGGAGAAAAGGCCTTGGACTGAGCCTTTATCAAGCTTGTAACTCAGGTATAGCTTGAAATGAAACAGCATAGGTAACAATAAGATTTCTGATGGAAACACGAGCAAACAATAATAAAATGTACGACATTCTTCTTCATTGAGACAATGTAGAATACAAGCGTTGGTATTTCTAATTTGCTAGTGGCAACTAGAGAAATTCCATCAAAAACCCGAATTGAATCGGTGGCTCATATTTCAGAGTTGCGTAAGAATAGAGTTGAGTTTGTTGTTATTGTAAGATGCGTTGTTTGCTGTTATCAGTTGTTTTTGCCGCTGTTTGCCGAGTGCTATTTGGAATGGGGGACTGTGAAACGTCAGTTGACACAACATGGACCTATGTAAATTGGATTTCACACAAAGTCATCGAATCGTTCAGTTCCTGTCCGATTGAAACAATCTCCCCGGCCAACTGAAAGGCATACACAAGCATACTGTAGGTTCCACTCGACGGTTTCTGCTTCATCCACAAGTGGATCATGCTTCGAAGTTCGAGAATTCTTGTCGACAGATACGAGATCCGAATACCATAGTCAAGTTGGGAGGATTATACCTGTTGTAAATCACCAGGAGCATGAGAACAGTCGCTCGAGTAGGGCTGTATTTGTGGATGCGGCTAAAACTGACCGCACGAAGTGTGGGGCGTCAAGGAAAACGCTCTCTCAGTTACTGACAGGCAACTTTCTGGTTTTAAAGCATAATAAGATAGAGTGCGACCGTTCGCCCGAGAATTGCAGCCTATATTTAAACTGTTAGTGACTCCCTTACTGTGATGGAAATCCCTGAATTTGTTGGACACAAACGAAAAACCCTTATCGGAATGAACTTAGAAGGGTATGCCAAGTATTGCGGAATTGGCAGAGGGATTTGATGAAAGTTGTAAATGATACATCGGGACGCGCAAAAGTAGACGGAAAACATGAGTGCTCCTGTACACATATGAGTAGGTATCGGTCCGCCGAGTCGGACGACAGGCGTCTCTTAAAGTCGATACTGAGTCTGCCGTAGTGTTGTGTGGTTTAGATGGGCGTAGCATGTGGTGAATAAAAAAGGCGAGACTTGATTTCTGTACACTGCGATACCACGTATTTCACATCTTGGGGCGATTGTGGCGAGTTGCGGATCCTGACAAAGTGCATCGAAGGCGTGGTTCCTTGATGACAACGAACTTAGCAGCTCCTTGAGATTCAGACAAACGTATTCGTGACACAATGTATGCTGTTACGTTTTGTCTTCCCCGTCAGCATACAAAGTCGTAGACACAGACGAGAGTTCTGTGCGCCAATGAAAGCTCTTTTCGTTCTTGATTTCGCTGGCTTTTTGTTCATTGTGCACGAAGGCTATTTACTCCCAGTCAGTCACAAGCTTAAACTGGTTTCTAAGTCAGTGATGCAGCATTTTACAGATTCGACGACAATACATGCCTCATTTTCCACTGCTGTTTGATGCCCTTCTGACAATGGAAATTTCTTTTTTGAGAAAGTAACGGGCGCCACTGCAATAAAAATACAGTAATGCATACTTCTTAGGTCAGTTGAGCTGAAAACGTTATACTCAGATGTCATATATATCATATCGTCGATTCCGGGAGGTAGGTACTCGCCCACATTCTTTAGTTCGTTGGCTGTTCGATTGCCGTTGGTGACCATTATTTTGCAGCTTTCATTCGTGGTGATGAGAGCTTGGACCCCCTAGAGTGAATCTAAAAGTTCTATGATACCCTCCTCCGGTAGCTTCAGTCGAGAGAACACTGGCTGTCTGGTGACCGTTTGCCGGACTTTGCTGTAACAGACTTGCAGTTGTTCAAAAATGTGTAAACGATCATCACCATCGTTTAGCGTCAAACAACAAGGCAAGCATCACTAACTGCTGTCTTCTCGCCGTAGTCACACGTTCGAATAAAAAGATTGAATATCTAAGACGAATAGAGAGTGGACCTACACAAGCGGAAAAAGATAAGAATGCTGCAGTAGCCAACACAGGTACTTATTCAATCATTATGAAGGGACAAAAATGATAACACGAAAGTGAACCAGTCAGCTGTCAAAGTTAATCATGCCTGTTGGCCAGCCTGCTTGGGATTGCGCGCATTGAAGGAACCGAGATTCGGAGGCTGACGAGGCTTGAGAAAATATGAGCCAGCACTATTTGAAAATGAACCGTTGCTAGTATCGGGCGTGTTATCAGTGGGGACATTATAGTAGGCATAGCAGGCAAAGATGTTGGGTTGAATAAAATACAGGGAACTCTGAACAGTAGCATACTTATCACTATCCACCCTGCTCGATGCAATGGGTAGCGCGCACCTGATTATCCTGTGCGACGACCGATGCAGTATGGAATTGTTTGTAGACGGGTGACTCGTGGAGGTCGGTGGACAAGTACTGCTAGGGAGTCCAGCCGCTAAGCAGAAGAACGATTAGGGTTCTCATACAAAGCCTTTGGTTCTGACAAGAACCGGACCGCAAGGTAGCGGGGAAAAGCTGAGTGAGAACCCATGTACTTGGATCAACTACTTTTCTACTCCTTTTTCCGACTGAGCTGCTAACTCAGATCAACCCCCAACTTGGAGGACCAGGAGACTACTTCGTCAGGCCTCCACCCATTGACCTTCCAGGCATGATTGGATCTTCGGCTTGAGATAAGCCATCATGTATAGCTCGCTGGATCATGGAGGCACGCAAGCCGTCACACCACGTCATGGTGCAATCTCGTTGCGACGTCGTGTGCCTGTTCGATTCCTCGGACCATAGGGAACTTGCAATAGAAAAATTCTATTTCTGTGGCTCGGTTCGGCATGCACTTCGCATCTTCAGTGTATACAATGCAGTTAAAGGACTGGACGGCAATTGTGTCGAATTTGATACTGTATGGAGAGGAACTAACAAACATGGACCTTTTCGTCTACCTGGGTAAGTGCGTGTCGAATGATTGTGGCTCGTCAGTAGAGGTAAATACGCGTATATCCAAGGCTCGAGCGGCTTACGTTAGATTAAAGCGGTTGTGATGTCGGCCTGATATTTCCTTGAAGTTGAAAGGTCGTGTGTACTGTGCGGCGGTGTGCTCAATTCTGTTGTTTGGTTGCGAGACATGAAGTATGCGTGTCGGAGATGTTCGTCATTTAGAGGTTTTCGACTGTCATTGTCTATACAGTATGGTTAGGATTGGATGGGGATATCGGGTTAGTAATGCAGAGGCGTGGAATGTAGTATTAAATGCCAATTCTGAGAATACTTCATCTCAGCGTACGAAACATAGTAGACTACGCTGGTTGGGTCACGTGTTGCATATGACGAATACTCGTCTACCATACCGTGCCCTATTTTGTGTTCTTCCCAAGGAATGGAAGGAGCCAAGTGGAGGTCAACAGGTCAACCTACGTCATCTGTTCGTAGGTAAGGTAGGTGTCTCACGCCTTCGTGATTGGGGTCCAAAAGACTCGTCGATTTGCTGGCTGGAGACACTGAAGGATATGGCAGTGAACCTTGAACAGTGACGACCGTGTTATTATTTTCTGTTCATTCAGAGTGCATGAATACGTAGTTCTGTTGGCTACTTCAACATTCTCATCTTTTCTTGCGTGCGTTTGTCCACTGCCTGTTCGCCTCAGATATTCACTCTTTCAATTCACACATGTGACCGTGGGGTATAGACAGCAGTTAGTGAGGCTTGCCCTGCTACTTAGCGCCGAATAATGATATCAATATAATAGTAATAATGACACTAATAGTAAAATTACGCAGTTTTCAGTATACCTCGTCGTATTCAGACTACATTAAGAAGTGAAACAGACATTATAGGTAAAAAATTGCATTATTATACAAGGGAAAGCCTTCGCTTGATGGCCATTGAGGAAAAGTTTCTCACTGTGGTTGATCGATTTTATGGACTTTGAGCTGCTCTGCCACCTAATTAAAAGGCAGATTTCGGAATTGCTCGGCGTGAAGTCTAACTACTAAGAAGTAGCTAACTGCAATGTGCAAAAATGTGTAATTCATTGTATCATTGTTGTCCGCATTCCTAGTGGGACCTGTACCATTGGTTTTAATTTGTATTCTATGTAACTGCTGTAGTAATAATGGTAATTGACTTTTTAAATGCCAGGGATGTCAACATAATTGCAGCCATATTGTACTGATTACCTGAGCGGGAAAGCCGCATGAGGAGGTCATTTAGTGTCTCTGAGCCGAATTGATAAACGGACCAACTGGACAGCAATTACTGGCCATATGAAGTACAATACAAACGATTCCTCGGAGTAGTGCAAAAAACGTCACGTCTGGTCGACTTGATTGTTCCGGTTAGAGTTAGTGAGGGCGAGCGATAGCGAACCGCAGTTAGAGTCGATTGACAAGTCGATATCGGAGCGGACGCCTTATATTTTCGTTTTTATAACGTTGCCAGAAGAAATGATTGAACCTCCGGATCTACTAAGAATAAGATATCTGCATCCATTATGGTTAGGATGGAGCATTCGGTGTTTGAAACATTTGCATTTTTCCGCTTAATAATCTTTGGTCAAAGTTAAAGTTGTATCAGATGACCATTATGCATTGTTTTCTCTTTGGTTGAATCAGACAAACATTGTTTGCTGTCTGGTTTGATTTCCAGGGGAAACAAGGGTGCTGGATGAAAATAATAGTTGAGATTAACGAAAGTCTTTTGGGATATTCAAACGAAATATCGGGAATTATTTAATTTCCTATCGGGGAGCAATTTGCAAGTGAAACCGAAGGTGATTGTACACGTTGAGAAAATGTGCCATAGTTTAAAAGATTATCTGGCTTACATATATGCACACAATAGCACGTAAAGGATGATGTGCCTTTTTGTTGCTATTTGGTGCTCGAGGATCCGTGTCCCGAGTTTCTTTCCGCCTCGTCCCATGTACAGTTATTCGCGATCTTTACGGTAAACGAAGTTAGTTCGCCTCTTGTTTGCTTTCAATTCTTTGGTCTTCGATAGAGTTGGTCTGTGGGCCGCTTCAATTCCCTGGTGCTCGAGTAGTCTTGTTGCCGTTTTAGAAATGCGTTTGATTTACGGCAGGACTATTCGTGCTTTGGTCTGTTCGGCGGTTGTCTCGGTACTTTTTTGTTGATGCTTCGCGTGTAGCCGTTGCGCAGAAGCGTTTGAAACATGTTTTTCTTGTTTTTCTCGCTCTGTAGCGCTCCAGTTGGATCGTCTTTTTTTGAAACGTGTCTTGATGCAGCTTTTCTCGTATCATTTTGGTTTTTTGTTTTGAAATTGTGCGTGTTTTCTGCGATGCGTACTGGTTTCCGGTGTGCCTGTATTTGTCCGTGCGACGCTCACTTCTATAAACGATAAACTGTTGTCATGCCCTGTTTCCATGGTGAACTTCCTTTCCGCAAAATCTCCGTTGATGGCGATGAAAGTTCGTTGCATTTCAGATCGTTTAATAATTGCAAACCCGTCGTCAACATAAGGCAGCCACAGTTTTGGTTAGATGTCTGACAGGACGGCTTTCTCCAGTTTTCGCCTCACGGCTTCTGCAATGAAGCCAGACATTGGGGTTCCTTTCACTTGCTCGCAGACCGTACCCTTGAATTTGAAAACGTTTGCAGGCACAATTCTACTAATTCATATACGCTGCTTGACTTCATTTGCTCGTTCCATTGCTATCCTAAAAGTTCTTGTAGTGTCTGCCTTGCCGAATCTAACGGTATTGATATGAAAATAGACGTCGAAGATCACGATTTCATCCTCTTCATTGTTTTTCCCTTGAAATTTTTTCATGAATTGCATGGCATTGTTGATTAAATGTTCTTGTCCTTTGATGAGAGGTTTCAGTCGCACCCATGGGCTTTTGGCGAAGTTGTATGTTAGCAGTGCTGGTGGAGGGTGCTGTTCTTCTCAGGAGTATTCGTTATTTACGGATTTCCGGTAGTCCGTAGAACTGTTTGGATCGTCGGCTTTCATTCTGCAACCTTCGTCCTTGCTTATCTGACATAGTTTTTATGGTCGTTTTAGTGTTGCATCGATTTTTACCGCTAGCCTTTGGATTAGATCGTCATTGATTTCCCTGTAAGTCGATATATTTTGTGGCATTTTTTCGCTCTTCCTATGTACTGTGTGTTGTTCATAATGACTGTGATCCACCTCTTGTCTGCCAGAAGAATAACCATATCCAATTCTTCTTTTATTTTTTCCAGTGCTCTTTTTTGTTTTCTTCGGGGTCGTTGTTCTTTGTGTGAGAGCCGGGACGCCGCATTGTTGATTTTGCTCTTGTTTCGTCAGAGATTTCGGTAATGTGTTCCAGTTCGACCATGTACTCCTTCCTATTAGCGTCTTTAAGGTTGAAGTTTTTACTCTTTGGTCACTAGTTCTTTTTCTTCCTGGGTGGCAGCTTGACGCGACAGATTTTTGATCCATGCGACACACTGCTATTTCGATATTACGTCAGCTTTTTAAGCCTTTGGGCGAATGAGGCCCTCTTTTTAGTCTTAATGCTTGCTCGACGACGATTTATGGCTGCCTTCTCTGTCTACCTACTGCCGTTCTGAATTTTTCTCCCTCCTCTTCGATGACCTCCTCGGACTTCCGCAGCCTTTTGTGCACATCAAAAAGGTAAACGAGGCAACTGGCTAGCATCTCCACCCTACTGCTTTACCCAGACCAAGTAATCAACATCGGTTAAAGACAATAGTTAGCTCATTTAAGCGAGAAGTGGCAACCAGATGGTCCCCACTAGCACCGATGAAGTCACCTCGGCTGGTGATGAAACGTTTGCAGTCAAATTGACCAGTTCAGCGAACAGACCAATACCATTTCGTTGAACCTGTACGACAAACGACGTCATTCTTTACGTGCTGTTACACATATATATATATATATATATATATATGCTTAAATCTGTTCACAGATCGTGTGCTACCGGACAAATTCAGTAAGCAAGAAAGAAAAAAACAATCTGTGGAGTTCACCGCACTTGTTAGTTCTTTCATTATTTTCTCCACCTCATTGTTAATCCATCGGAATTCTTGATTCCTTTGTGGGCTTCCTACTGCCCAGTTGCCCAAATTGAAGTAGAGAGTTGACTTAAATGATCCTACCGCGCACCTTTGGCTAGGTGGTGTAACCCACGGGACCATAGGACAATCTGGGGACCACGTAACCCACTGGGGGCTGATTACTCAGTTCATACCACTTTAGGTGCGGCTAGATATCCTAAGTGCCCGGTGCACACCATTGCCACAGATATCGGTGAGGACACATCTGTATGCTTCGTACGCCGCTTGTTATGGTTTGAAGTCGGTTCAGCCATCGCCTATTGACTAATTATCAATGATCAGACGACCCGCTGGAGGGTGCCGGGTATTCCCGTTTGTCCTCGAATTTTATTGGGAACACCTCTTCGCGAGAGGGCAGTGCATAGGCATAAGCTATTTGGGAAAAAGGTCATTCGGGAGCATTTCGAGGGACGTTCAGGGCGATTAGCCTGCTTGGTACCTGAGTCTATACTCCCAGAATCCTGAGGCATTTGGGGGCCTGCGGAAATCCGATCACACGTTTGCGGATCGCGACGGTCGTTGCTGAAATTCCACCAACGTGAAAAATCCATGTAAGTCCGCGTAACCAGCAAACCATCAGTGTTCGCAGTTGTTATATACCCGAGAAAAGCCGACCGATATTCACATTATTTTCGTAATGACGGACGCAAGAAACAAAAAGCTAGGTCTCCTGCTCGAAGGAAGTTCTATGGATTTTGTGTTATTTGGTAGCCTTAGGTTAGAATCTGCATACCGATTCTTTCTCCACTGCGGAAGGTCTCCAAAATCTAACTGGCATCATTCGATACTAAAGAGGCTTCTGTACACTAGACGCTGCTTGACCTGAAACGGATCGAACAAATTTTAGAGATAGTGATCTCGCATTTTGTTTCCTCTCAAAAAGGAAAGTTAGCACGGTATATGCGAACGCAACCCTGCAATCACTCTTATCCATGTGGCTGTAGAAACCGTATATTTCAACTGAGTTGTCTAATAACAGTGAGAAGCGCACGCATTCATCCCAGCACAACGTTTCTGATGCATTGTAGAATATTTTGACGAAATATTTGCCCCAAGTTGAGTGCCAGAGCAGTCTAGCGTTTCAGCAACTGACTGCAGTCTGTTTGTTAGTCAAACGCTTTAGTCATTACATCAGCGCAGGCTTTCAGCAGTTTGGCAAACTCCACCTCTGATGTGGACAGCCACAGGCCGCTGGCATGCAGTAATCGACTCCCACCGATTGTTGACCTCCCTGCAAGTAGCCTAATCACGATAATAGCACTACTGATGATTCCTATGGGAGATGAACAGTTGTGCAGCACTTATACAATTTCTTAATTCGAGGGTTCATCCTGAATGACAAATAACTTCACTTAGCGGAAACCTCTTACTACTAATGTTGATTAAGTCTGTTTGGACTAATTTTGTCCTGCCTTAGTCCGGGTTGATAATGACTTTATCACTCTATTGAAAAGCCCCACAGATTGAGAAAAGCCCTTATGCTATTGGCCATGTATAACCTCGGAAGTGAGTGATATTAAAAATGGAAACTAGTTCAGTCGTTCTTAGTGTGTTAAAAAAAAAGCTGAAGTTGGCCAGGTATTTATAAGTAAATTGTTCTTCAACTTGTGGAGAGCAATCTGTCACAATAAAACTGCATTTTGACGTGGTATGATGGCTTGTGCAGGAAGGTTTGTCCTAAGCCAAAATTCCAATCATTACGGGCGGGTCAATGAGTAGGGGCCTAACAAATTGGTATATCGGTCCCCCGGGTTGGGTTTTGAATTGAGCGATGAGCCTAAACGGAGAAAAGTAAGCGGAAGAATAATTGATTCCAGCAAATGGTCTTCCATTCAGTCAGTCATCGCTGGCTTGGGGACAAGGTGCTGTCAGAAACACTGAGGATCCTGATCGTTTTCCTGAAGGTGTGACTGGACTCCTCGACAGTGCCCGTTCACAAACTCCCATGAATAGTATAAACAATCAACTCCATACTGCGTCAGTGGTTGTACAGGATAACTAGTGTCGCGATTCCCATTGTTTCGCGTACGGCCAGTGGTAATAAGTATGCTTCTCCTCGGAGCTCCCGTACTGGGCTACTGTCTCTTCTTATGGGTGGAACTTTTAGTCAAAGCCCCGTATACACAATATATATATATATATATATATATATATATATATATATAGTAGTATCTGGATGCGTAAACAAAATTAGCCCGGGAGCACACGACCGGTTTCGCGGTTATTGTCGCTCGTCAGGTATGCGTACCCGATGCTCTCTTGTCTAAACATCCACATACTTGTACACTCCGAATTGATTGATATTTCTCACCAGAATCGAATCTGTAGCAACAGGAGTGTGCATGGAAGCTCTTCGTCGAAGAGTCCACAGAAGAATCACAACTGTGATTCGTTGATAATTCTTTGTCAGTTGGGCTGAGCCAACCTTAGGAACGAGGGCATATATATATATATATATATATATATATGGGACTACACAGGGGGGGAACAATGGAGAAAAATGATAAACCACAACAAACCAACTGTTTTTCGTTGTTTTCGGATTAGTTTTTAGGGAGGATGAGTTCTACAGATAGGCAGTATAACATTTGCGCCACTGATTTCGGTTCTGAGTCGTATCTGAGCATCTCCAACCAACAACAATCCCCAACTAGGAGGGCGGGAAACACTAACTGCGGCCAAAACCGTAGCTTTCTTTTTCATACTTCTCCTCCAAACCGTAGCCTGACTGCCACTCGCCTCCTCCAGTCTTGCCTAGCACGTGCAACAAAGAACACAAGAAGGTAGACGATTGGCAGGCACACGCAATACCTGTCCAAGCCACCGAAGGTGACGTAGAGCGATTATCTCAGTCAGAGGACGGTTGTCTGTACCCAACACACGACAGCGCACCTTGTCGTTATTCACGCGATGCCCTCGGTAGACACAAGCAATGATTCGGAGATATCGGTGGTCGAAAACAGAGTTTTCAGGCCTTCTGAACACGGAGAGGCCTAGTCTCGTAGTCGTAGAGAAGGATACTACGAACTGTGGCATTATACAATCTTCCCTTGAGAGAAGGCCGGATGTCATGACGGCGCCTCAAGCGTCGTAGGTTCACGAAAGCTGCTCTGGCTTTCACAGTTCTCGAAGTGACCTCTCCAACATCTCCGCTGGGTGTGATCAGACTCTTGAAGCTATTGACTGCTTCTAACCGATGGCCACAAAGGGTGATTGCAGCCAGAGGTTCTTGCCATTCTTGAAGAAGTAGCTTGGATTTTGAAAGTTGCAAAGCACATATTGCACCTAGAAACTTCAATCTCCAAGCGGTCCAACGCGCGCTGAATTGCCTGTGTATTACCACTCAGCAAGGCGGTATCATTAGTATAATCTAAGTTAAAACCTCTGTTCCCCGGGAGGAGTTCAACTTTGCCATCTAAAAGACCGGATTAGGCGTTCTGTAGAACATCCTATATGACAAATTTGAAGAGAAATAGGGATATTGGGCATCCCTGCTGTACTCCAGAATAAAGGATGTTGAAAGCTAGCCGTTAGCCGCGTCCCGACCTGATGTATAATGGTACAACTCTTTGAGGACCGGCATTTTTAGGTACTTACTCCTCAACAAACCATAGTGCGGACCTATCAGCACAGTCAAACACTGTGCGAATATCTTAGAAGACGATGATCGTTGCCCTTTGAAAAGCAGAACGGTGTCGGAGGGTAAGGATTTGATCGACGCATCCTTGACCAGGGCGAAACCCAGCCCGTTCATCACGAGTTTACCCTCCATGCTTGTCGTACAACCTGTGGAGAATGACAGGTGCAAGCAGCTTTGATGCTGATGGGACTACGCTAATATCCCTATGTTTAGCCCAGTCATTGTGCAAGCCCTTTTTGAAGATAGGGGCAACAATCGGCCCCCATGAGAAGGCCTTCTCAGAGTACCAGATCTTCAAGAGCAGAACTTGAAGTTCTTACCAGTGTCATTTCAACTGGGGGAAGCCCATTGGGACCCGGTGTTTTATGATGCCCTAAAAATCGGATTTCCTTGAGGATCTCTGTTTCGGCTAGTGGATCTGTTGTAACAGGCCACTGGACTTTTGCCGAAACAGCTCCAGGAAGTGCTGACGCAGAGGGCCAGCTAAATTATGTCTGAAAGTGCTCTGCCCAGCGTACAAGATGCCGCTGCTGATTGTGGATAGGCGAGCCGTCAGCTTCACAGATCGTTTCGTTCACACCCAATGCTTTCTTACCGGTAGTTTGGATGATGTGGAACAGCTTGTGAGAATTTCCCTAGGCGGCAGCACTCCCCGTCTCCAAAGCTCGTCGAGAACACCAGATTTCGGACCCCTGCGCAAGCTTCCATTGGGTTCAAGTCTCATTACGGGCCGTGCTTCTTCATACTCTCTATCAGCCGGGATGGACTGGCATGCGATAAAGACTTAGCCGAAATCCAGGGCGCCACAACGCGACGGGTCAGGCCACAACTCACCAAGTCAGCAGAATGTGAGGCATTTTTGATAAGAGACTAATGCTCATTGGTGTTTTGATGTGGGGACAATCCTAGCTTTTCAGCCACTGCACTGCGAAAGACTAATAGGTGAGTCGGATCAGCTAGCTTATCGCTACTTAACCAGCACATGCGTTTTGTGCGCCAGCTTAACTACGTAGGCAGCCTGGTGCATACTAACGAGTGGTCCGAGTCGGGGGGGGAGGGGGTGTAGACAGCCCCGCCATCTATAGCTAATGACCATGCGGTCGATTCGGGTCCACCACTGCCTCGAAGAGAACGGGCGCCAAGTGGCGCACCGGGGATTGGAATGTCTGTAGCTCGTACTAGCGAAGAACAACTGATGATGTGAGCACAAATCCAACAACCATTCTCCGTCTTCAGAAGGACACGAATCGAGACCAAAGGGGCCTCCTAAATGCGCCTCATTTAAGGACAGCCGACCTACTCTAGCATTCATATCCCCTGCCAAAATCACGATGTCACCTCGCCTCGCTGTAATTAAGAGGTCGTGCAGCTTTCGATCTAAATTGCCCTTGACTGCATCTGTGCTACAATCTGTTGGTACGTACGTTGAGACAACAAACAAGTTGCGTCTATGAAAGAGAAGACTATTTACTTTGTATGAACCCTTAAGTCCCACTGCGCAGTGCCGGCTGTCGACTGGGATCCAGTCAAGCGGTGTAGCGGCCGCATGCCTCTCACTGAGAGCCACCTCAACGCCAGCAACATCAGGAGCCGCAGCCTCGGGGTCTCCAAAAAGACCCAGATGAAACCTCGCGGAAGGACTAGTTGGGTATGTCAGTCGGGTAACAGGGCTGGAGTATTGAATGCTTTTGGATACAGCACACATCGATGGCTCAAGTCTCCACTTTACGGGCTAAACAACCCTGTTGACCTACACGCGTCAGTGTTTGCACATTGAATGTGGCTAGTTTGAAGGGGCATCGAAGACGAAGAAGCACATCAGCCGGCGGAAGCGGGTTTAGTGAGATTTGGATGCTATCTGAGAGAGACTGCGAGAGAACCAGAACAGGGCTTAATGCAGCGGCACTGCCACTCGCATGTCCGACTGCAGTTTCCGAAAAAATGTAAAGAAGTTGGTTAGGAATAGGAGGAACAACACGAATTAGTAGAGGAGCAAACAATTTTGTACGGTGGAAGGTCGCGATTGCAAGTGGCAGAACATTCAGAAAGGTTCGTTCGTAGATCAGCCATATTCATGTTTATATTTCCCATAGTAAGACCCTTCTTCATTGTAGGCAGCCGGGAAGTATTGCTTGCTCCAGCGCCCTTTCTACAAGAAACCTTACTTATCTTCGTCCTTCCGATATACCAACCAGGCAAGGAACCCCGAAAAACTGCAGCTCGATAGATTTTTCTGATGGCAGTATCATTGGGAGGGCAGAAAACATTCTGCAAGCGTTACTTAAACCTAAGTGTTCACTTCACTTGGCTGCCTTCAAAGCCCACGCGTTCAACCAGATAGATCAAAAAGTTGACTTACCAGGATTCTTGAAACGTTAACAACAGAATTATGCTCCATCTTGAAAACTCGTACACAAGATCCCATTTCTTAATCACTCTGTTACTCAGATACACCATCAATCGCTTAAATCTTCTCATGTCCGGTGATCCGGTTTCGAGTGCTCGTTGTCAGCGTGACGTTGGGATTTCCCTGATTATGCACTGTTAGACTGATTCCCAATCAAAAACCGTTTGTCTGTAGTTTGGTCGAACGGTTCTGTGTGCGTCAGTAGCGATCAATCTGCGTATGTGCCTACTGATTGCTGCTACCTGAGGCCAAAGACGAGTTCCACCAGGACTCGTCTGGAGTATTCCCAAATGTACATTCAGCGGACGTTGTGCTTGTTGCTGGTGATTTTAACGGTCAACTTGGATATTAACGAAGATCGAACGGCATATCGATGGCCGGTTTTATGTCCCTCCCGATCGGGCCGACAACGGAGGTCATCTAATCTGACCATAGGCTATTTCTGGCGAAAACCAATTTTTGTCATAAAAGCGATATCAGCTCACTTGGCGTTCTCCTTCACCTTCACAGCCTTAAGCTCACATTGATCACATTGTAATCGTCCAATAGTGACGTGGATCAGTCGAAGTCTGTCGATCATCCTGATCCGCACTTATGTACCCAGACCATGCTTTGATCCGAGCTCACTTTCGTTTGTACCTAGTCTGTGGTCACACCAACACGAAACCCACAGTTTTAGAGGATAATCGCCGAATTCAGTCTGAACGAACATTGTGAGAAGATCAAAGAAGCTCTGCAGTCAGCGGCAGATATCACGCAGGACTCCTTGCCACATAAACTTCAGAAGCAATGGATATTCTCAACTTCAGTTGCTTCGTTAGGTCCTCACAAATCCTTCCCCCGGATGCAACATACAATGAGAAACGTAGATCCCTGAGAAGTCAACTGGATAGAAGTTTGAAAAATGGCCAGGAGCAGTGGTGGATAGAAGTGTACGGAAGCGGAAAAGGCTGTGGCTGTCGGTAACAATCGCGACCTTTACCGACCGATTAAGAATACTGGTCCACGGAAGCCGAGCGTAAACGAAGTGATTAAGGGATCCGGGAGCACATTAATTCACTCTCACTAGTGTCGGCTGGCGCGTTGAGCAGAAAATTTTAGGTGCTCTATGGACACCGTGGACCTTCTACATATGCTCGTCAGTGAACTAATGCAGTTGGATACCATTGTTCTATCCGAAATGGAGGAAATCAGGAAGATAGGTTTTCTTGAAAGGCATAAGATGGCTGGATCAGATGGATTGTCTCTGTCTTTCTTCAAATGTGGTGACGAAGTGTTGACATCAGAGTTAATAAAACTACTGAGATCGACTTAGGAAAGGGAAAACATTCCTAGGGGCTGGTGTAAATCCATGATTATGCCGATCTTCGAGAAGAGTGCCAGTTTCTCGTTGCACCCAAACTGGTCGCAATTATTATTTTCTGTAGGTTAACTGCTACTCGCAAAACCTGGGTATGTGGAACTCAAGCCGGTTTGCGTCACGGTCGAGGTTGCATTGATGAAATCGTATGTCGGATGAAGTGATTTCTCACATGCGGAAGAATTGGTTGACGTTCACTTAATTGTGACCTCTGTGTTATTGGTGTGACATCTGTTTATTGATCAAGGAGCGGCGGATCGACGCTTTTAAACGGCTCAGAAACGTGGTCAGTGAGAGATCAGAACTTATGAAAACCTTTGGTATATGAACGCCGTTTTATTCATGGTGTGTTGGGAGAGTTCTGTGAGTAACTTAGAGGTTTCATATAAGGTGCTGGGTCCTATGGTCCAGTCTTCAGAACGGGCACTAAATTAGAATACGTTGAGGTAATTAGGACGTTTTGCACATCCAAATGTCTTAGCACGGTCTTGAGTTGGTGTCTCAGGCTCTAAGTTGGCTAATCGCCGCGAACTCCTCTCGAAATGCTCCCGAGTGACCGGCGTCTCAAATAGTCTCTGCTGAGGAAGGCCTATGCACTGCCTTCTCGTGGCCGTATTCCTGATTAAGTGCCAGGACGAAGGGGAACGCCCGGAGCCCTCCATCGGGTTGGCTGATCATTGGTAATCAATCTAAGGGGGTTGGCTAAACCCTGATTCCAAACTAACCACAGGCGACGTACGAAGCATATGGATGGGTACTCACCGTCATCTGTGGCAAAGGAGTGTACCGGAAACCCAGGATGTCTTGTTCTGCCTTATCCGGGGGGGGGGGCGCATGAACTGAACAATCAATAACCGACTCCCATCGTCATCGTTCAGCGTTAAACAGCAAGGCAAGCCTCACTGACCGCTGCCTTTCCCCAGAGTTACACGTTTATACAAAAAGAGTGAATATCAAAGGGGAACAGGGAGTGGACCTACACAGACGGGAAAAGATAAGATGCTGCTGCAGCCAACACACGAAACACAGTCTAACTGT
>LUCM01007726.1:102633-122863 GCA_008360955.1 Fasciolopsis buskii | reverse complement strand
ACAAACGCACGTGTTTTCGGACATACCTTCTGATTTGCATAGAAAACATGACAAGGAACGAAATCGCCACTGTTCAACGGCGTTCACCTGCCATATTCCTTCAGTGTCTCCCAGCCAGCAAGTTACGATAAGTAATATTCAGACCCAACACGGGAGGCTTGAAGACACACATTTACACAAAACTCGACTTGTACCATCTTCTCATCCCAACGGGTATGCCAGACGTCATTCTGTTGGACTCCAACACTGGCTATATCTCCATTCCTTAGGAGCGAACACACCAAAGGACTAGAAAGTAGAATTGGTTTCGAGGCTTCGTACATAACGCGACACTGACCAAGCCGATGCGTTAGTATACTAAAGTTTACATACGCCGGAAACAAGCGGGGTATGTTGTCAGAAGTAGGGCACCCAAATACCCAAGATTCCCTAACTCAGAGTATTACTCATACTCCGGATCAACGCCTCCAGTCTCCTAGCCATACTAAACGTAAACATGCGGACTTGTGCGAAAACACTCCAACCGGAACATCGCCCACACGCACATACCCACGTCTCGCAACCGTAAACAACAGAATCTGAACGCACTGACAGCACAGGAATACACAACTGACCTTTCAACTTCAGTAAAATACTTTCAGGACCGACGCCACAAGTGCTTCCAGTCCAGCGGTAAGCTGCAACGAGCCTTCGGATATGCGCATAACTTACCTCTTAATCCCGAGCTACATATTATCGAAGACACGCAGTTACCAAGGGTAGGTGAAACGGTCCACCATTGTTATTTCCTCATCTATCAGAATCAAAGTTCGCGTGCTGATCGTCAGTCCTGTAACCAGTATTTTGACACTTTGAAAAGGTGCAAAAGGCACATGCCAACACCGAGCAACCGATCTTCGAACAGTCTGTCTATGCGCATTGTGCATGGTCCGCAGACTCGAAACAGGCGCCCGACGCTCGTTCCTGCCGTAATCTAGGTTGCATAGCTTATCCAACCATTAAAATCCACAGTATCCAATCTAACAGTTAGACTGTGTTTCGTGTGTTGGCTGCAGCAGCATCTTATCTTTTCCCGTCTGTGTAGGTCCACTCCCTGTTCCCCTTTGATATTCACTCTTTTTGTATAAACGTGTAACTCTGGGGAAAGGCAGCGGTCAGTGAGGCTTGCCTTGCTGTTTAACGCTGAACGATGACGATGGGAGTCGGTTATTGATTGTTCAGTTCATGCGCCCCCCCCCCCGGATAAGGCAGAACAAGACATCCTGGGTTT
Source organism: Fasciolopsis buskii (assembly GCA_008360955.1). Classification (NCBI taxonomy): domain Eukaryota; kingdom Metazoa; phylum Platyhelminthes; class Trematoda; order Plagiorchiida; family Fasciolidae; genus Fasciolopsis; species Fasciolopsis buskii. Next base: position 121,593 of record LUCM01007726.1, on the reverse strand, counting down.
CCGGTACACTCCTTTGCCACAGATGACGGTGAGTACCCATCCATATGCTTCGTACGTCGCCTGTGGTTAGTTTGGAATCAGGGTTTAGCCAACCCCCTTAGATTGATTACCAATGATCAGCCAACCCTGAATTATTGAAATCAGTTTTACCAATGTATTTTCTTGGTTTTGTTTTTAGTATTCTTTTTGCCCCACCCTCCAGTTTCTTAGTCTGCTCTCCGCAAAACCTAACATGGTTACTGTGCCATTCTACGGTCGATGTTTTATGGATGTTTTTGGTTTGATCTTTTGACTTTGTGATTCTTAACCTGCTGAGTGGGTTTTTCTTTACATAGGGAGAAGAAATGGGTAGCTGTAAAGGACACGTCAATGTTGATTTACAAATGGGTACCGACCATACTGATTGACGTGAGTCCGTCCAAGAAAGCTGCATTTAGTCGTCAATCGGCCATCAGTCCTTCGGGGCCCGGATTGTTGTCCACATACAGCCGTTCAAAAACAGCTTCTGATAAACCCGGTGAGAATACTTCCTTGTCTACCACGGCCGACATTAGCAACAGTGTCGTTTCTAACGTCGATTTGAACACGGATAAAAGTCACAATGTTAGCAGCGAGGATGTCCTTAGCGCCGTTGAGAAAACCGGAACAGATAGTAACGCGAACTGTGTGAACACAAGCAACACGGAGACGATTGTAGACCAAAATGAACCTGTTCATCAGAAAGAAGATTCCGAGTTTCCTGTTTCCTCAGGTAAGTGTGCTTCATTCGGAAATCGATCGAATCTCCTTTGCGCTTGTTTTCCGACACGTAAATGTTTATCTTTACTTTTGCCTATTTGTACTTGCCCATTGAGGAGAGTGGTGAGGTGTTGCTGTAGGACTGGGCTGAATCAGAGCCAAACGCTGCCTTAGCAAGTGTTTCATTGGGTGAAATAGATCAATTTCTTTAAATAAAATAAGAAATGTCGGTTTTTTGTTGGTATGCGAAAAACTCCTATGAAATACCCCGATGTTTGTCATTCCTCGACTTCATCCACCAATGACATCTGGGCGACACTCCTTGATCTGTCAGCATTCTAGCACATGGAGCATCAGTTTAGTTTTTCTAACGTGCAACTCAGAAACATGACCATTTCCGGCAGAAAACGCATGTTATGCTGTTCGAATTTGATGGGAGCATTTCCGAAATTGATCCACTAAATTGTAGTATGTAGGAATGTTGAATGTTTTTGATCACTGAAGTTCTTAAGTATGATAACAGCTTGAATTCCTCTATCCGGCAACGTTCCAGATGAAATGCAAATTCAATCCATGACCCGAACAATGTCGTCCCTATGGGTTTCATTGAACGTTACGTCGTTGCACTTGAAGGTTTGAAACCTCCACAATAGGAATCCGTGGTTAGATTCATGCCATAAGACGCATTGTCGTTCAGGATTCGGTATTCGAATTCGCGACATTCGCAAATAAATGAAACGGGCATTGTTTGTAAAACAGTAGGTTATTGAGTGACATCTTGCGAGTTAATTGTTGCGATTTATCCGTCCCATAACTGCAGTCAAATGTGACTCGGGCTAACGTTCAGTTGCAATGTGACTGCTAACAATTCTGCCGTCACTAAGATGCCTCTTTTATATCTTTCGTTACCATTTGCCTTTCCACATAGTTGAAACCAATGCAACAACAGAGACTAGCGAAGAAGTTCAGGCTCCAAAGCCGGAACTGGTGGAGTTGAAAGTAGAAGAGGACACAGCTCTCTCGGAGCATCCTGCCTTCGAGAATGTTCCAGAAACCGATGCCACAGAGGAGCAAAACGAATAATTCCCCCGCAAGATCTGCAGTTTTTGTACATATGGATCTCTTTCTTGTCTCCCTGTAATATGACCGTTTCCAAACGAATGCAGTTGTGTTGTAAATCAAAAAGAACGCGTAACAAATTTTTTGAAGCTCCTTCAAAATTCTATTGAATACACCACGTCCACCGTATCATTCCGTCTTGTAGACTGGTAAAGGTTTCAATTATTCATTTTTATGTCCTTATTAATTGGGGAATAGTCATGTACTTATTAAACGAAGCATGTGACGATTGTAGAAAAAAATGCACACCGGGGCAAAATCCTCCCGATGAAATGCCGACCATACGGTATTTTACAACGAACTATCCATCATGCCATGTTTGCTCTTAGTTTACCACTGTGCCACCTTTTCATTCTTGTCGAATAGTTTGTTACAAAAGTCGCAGTAATAATGCAAACGGCAGAATTGATCTTTTTCGTTCATGGTGCGTTATATGTAAACTGTTCCAACAGGTGCGCCGCGACTGTCCAACAGCTAATCTAAGTCACAGTATTGTTAAACTTTGACCAGTGCTCGCAATCTGCAGCAACTTTTACTGTGGTTAAAACGTTTGCTTTGGTACGGCTGCGTTGATTGTCTACAAATAATGCTTCCTGTTTCCGTAGAAGTTAATTAGTCTGTAAACCGTTTGTGCTTGCTCGAAACGCCGTCATCAGAATACAACAGACTTGTTTTAGTAAATTCTGGCTTCGTACAATGTGATTATAATCCACCGGACAAATTTTTGGGAAGTTTCAATGTACCACCGGGTACAAAACCCTCGTCCCATTTTGCACTGCTTCGGTTTCTTATGATCATCATTTGCCCTTTTTGTCATACGACAAAAATTCACTTGAATACACCCATCAGCCAAGATCGTGCAGAGTGAAAAGATGTGCACGACAGTTGTCATAATAAATTGAGCTGTTGTGTCAGACTGCAGTGGTCAGGTAAGGAAGGCGTGAGGTTTAAAGGCAGATCTTCCGTTTTTTAAGGAGGTAGATCTGAAAACTGCTTAATTTCCAACGGGTTGAAATTGAAATGATTTTCTGTCACGCTGCTTCGCAGTTCCTTATGGATGTCATACCAGGTGTTAGTCTTACAGTCTGGTGGAGGCCTATGAACCAGTGTTAACGATCATCATCTCTGCTGGAAACCCGGGAAGCACTGGGCCACTGATCGGAACTGGCCCCAGAGTTTATCAAATAATTTACTTCACTCTTCTACCATGGGGGTCAGGTCTCTCGAGATAAGGCTGGGGCCGAGGCTCCTAAGATGACTCCTTACTTCAGTTTGAAAACCCGAACACTGGAAGCTATTGTTTAAGAAGAGCATGATTAATCTGCAAGCGTTGTTGTATGCTAATAGTTGCGTAATTTATTCTCATTTTTCGTTCTGTTTTTCTTATTCACCGGGACATGTCAGAGACCTCTCTGTTGATCTATGAGTCTCGTTGACTAGCGATTCGGACTGTTGAAAATGATACTTCTAGCATAGGGTAAAGTAGAGTTTTTATTTCATTCCAGATGATATATGGTTTGAATTCGAAGAACATGGACATAAACGGCTAAATGATTTAAAGTTGAGTGACACTACATACCACCGTTGGTAATTATTCTTTTGCCAGACATTGTTCTGATACCTTCGCACGCTCACGTCATTTGGTTTAGTCTACTGAAGCACTTTGCACTTCTTCGTTTTTAAACCGCACCTGTAGCGGGAAGATAGACCTGACTCCTTGAGAACGACATTCTTCGTTCCTGACAAACTTACAGTCATTAAGAGAAAGAAATATCGGGGTCATCTTTGGCAATCTTGCGGTTTTGTTGCTGCAAGCGACTTTGCCAATGGGTTCGTCCGTCAATACCATAACGTTCATTGTACCTGATTTCAAGCCGTTGGGGTAACGAAAATCGAAAGCTAAGATGCTTTATCGGACAAGTACTGATAGGTCCGTGCGAGGTCACCTAAACGCATAAGTAATTACTTCATTGGCTGTATAAAAGTAAAATTGAGTATAGGTCTCGGTCCCAGACCCATTCTTTGAGACGAATGTCGTCTAGGGGAAATATCCCCTTTTTTATGGAAATAGATGTGACGCATTCATGGTTCCACGTCGTTCGTAAGGCTGTGTATTTTCCCTTAGGCTGTTCAAACTTGGAATGTAAATGATTGGGACGAAACCTTTCTGTAAGTTTTTTGTGCTGCGAGTTGTTTTTGTCCTTCTGTGGGGGTGGGGCATATTTTTCGATCTAAGAATTTTTCAGGGACGAATTTGACAATTCGGAACCCAGTGGAATAGTTCTGAGTGTTTCCTTTTCTTAACAACTCAGTGGAATTTTACGAGCAAGAATCAGCTGGGCCAAGTATGAATTGGTTTGGCCATTGTACGAGATGCTTCAGCTAATACAAAACATCGTAGTCCCATTCCTCTTTGAAAAGTGGTATTTCACTTCATATTCCGCTGAATGTTTTGTTGCTAGAGTCATTTTTCACGACAAAGCAGTTGCTTTATCAAATGATAATGTTTACAGATTGCGGCCGATAGTCGGATTTCAGTTACTTGCCGGATGAACCCCACTGACGATTCGCAGTAGGGGTGCAATAACTTTATTAGATTTCACCGTAGCTGTAATTCTGCTTCATAATGAGGTAGTTTGCGATACTTTGGTTGATTAATACTGTTCTTCGAAGTTCTGTCTGTTATCAAACCTTTGTCTTTTGTCTCCAACCGTTTCTCTTTTCTCCCTCTGTCTATTGCTTACGTGGTCTTACTCGACCGACCTGAAGAAGCTTCTTCATGAGTGGTTCAAACACGTTCACGTGCTGGGTCGACACCATTTTTTCTCTAGAGTCGAAGTTTCTAGTTAGGGTCCCTAAAGGGAACCCCATTCTGAGGGATCAGTGGCCGCTGGTTGTTACTCGCCTAAATACCGCCAGCATACTTTCTACGAAAATTACAAACCTTCGTTCTTCCAACATAGGGCCCATGCGAGACTTGACGAATGGCTGCGGCTCAGTAGATTTTTTGGTGCAAGTGTTAGGGGAGGGTCAGAAAACAAACCGGCCGCATTACTTAGCCCTACATGTTCACTTCACCTAGCTATCTTCAATGTACGCATACTGTGCCAGCTTTGGTAACTAGAATTCCGTAAATCCTTAACACGGACGTAAGCTGTCTCAGAAACGTGCATACAGGACCGCACATCTGTTGCTGTCCTTCAAACATCGAATTGAATCACGGTCTCTCGTTTCGCTCATCATGTGCTAGGTGGTCTCATTTCGAGCGCTCATTCTGTTCTCGTGATCGCCCTAAGAGCGAGAGCCGAGCGATTACTGTTGGACCATATTCAAGTCAACATTTGTTCGTATGCACTTCGATTCGACGATTCAGCAGATACCACTGGTAATCGGCTGGAATGCCGTTATCTGTTCATCGTATGTACTATGTATTCGCCCTCTGATTCCAGCACTCCTGAGTCCGGAAACGAGGTCCACGGGGATTTTTCCCCATTAGCTTAAGATATACATTCAGCGGACGTCGTGGTCTTTGCTGTAATCGGCCATTCGATTCAGCTGAACGTGCGGTTCTGCGGTGCTATCTCTCACTGATGTGTGCCGGAAAAGTTCATCTCACTTTTCTAATTTCTGTATGCGAACAACTGTCGCCAAGTTTGCGCTTATTCATCTTTTACTATTATTCGTCTCTCCAAAGCAGCGATTAAGACCAGAAGACGTTGTCGTATGGTTACTGTTTGTAGGAACTGGACCTTATCGGTCATCTATCGTAATTGCCAGCGTCTTTGGCCTAAAGGTCACCTCGGTGGTAATCACTCAGGGTTTCAGTGAATATTTTGAAAGAATTTTTATGAATAATTGTAATGTTCGTTTACTGAAGCACTGATTATGGCACAGACGGTTAATTTGGCTTAAATAATGTCTTTATTGAAGCCAAGTGGAAAGATGCCAGTGTGTCTGCTGGTACTGATATTGCGCGTAGTCAGTAGCTACTACGTTCCGTGGCATCTTGAACAAGTAATACCAAAGGATATTTTTTGTCATCTTTTCTTTCTTTTGTAATCAGAATTTTCATTTTCAACAAATCTCATCACTGGATAGTCACAATGGATGAGCTTATCAAAACGTCTGGTGAACGAAGGAAAGGTCGGGTTTTGTTTAGAGAGCAAGTTAATTGCACCTGATCCTCTGCATTCTGAACGAGAAATCTCCTTGCTTAGGCTTCCTCGTTTGTGGTTTAGAAATCGGAACTTAAAGAGAGCTACATTTGCCAACGGCATGATTAATTTGAAAGAAGCTGAAATCTCAAACTAAAATCATATGATGGAGAAGTTGTCTCTCTTGCTGCGGAAGTTATGTAACGTTCTCCAATGGCAGGGAGGAGATAAGTGAAAAACAAACGGTTCAGGTGTTCTCCCAGCTGAACCAACGTTTGCAAGGCGACCGAATGAATTCGACCTTTTTCCACAATTTTCGCTGCATTTATTTTGGATGACTGATTTACTGAGAAATCCCATCTGTCAGCAATATTTTCCACGAGAGAAGTTTTCATACTCGCGGCCTTCATAACTGTCTAACGTAATGTGAAGGGCGGTGAGTGGAACCTTATTTGGAGTATTAAATCATTTTGTCTGTTTACATCGCTTTGGAAGACTGCTGCATAGAGAAGGTTGCTCATGAGTTAAACTGTTACGAACGGCGAGCACATAATTGGGCCAGGGCGTACCCAAAGAAACCCTAAAATGGTTTTCGCGTACTCGGGATGCAGACGGATTGGACAGGAGAAATTTATGCAAGGAATCGTGGATCGACCGTCATTTTAGCAAACCAAGGAGTGGCCGAACCGAGTTATTGAGAGTGGGATTACACAGCCGGAATACGAATGTGTTGTTGCTTAATCATGCTCTGCTAACAAAGACAGAACACATCTGCTTTCCTAGCATCGCTGGTATTGTGTGCTCGTTGTTTACGGATTTCCCCAATTCTTGTTCCGCATATTGCATTAAGTAGACAAAGATATGCTCTGTGCTAGCGACTGCGGCTTACAATATTTATCTTCATTTTCTTTGCAACAATTGAAGACTGGTACTCCGTAAATAAGGAACATTTTATTGAAATCTTTAAGTATTTTGCTTCTTGTTCAAAGCAGTTCCACAAGCAGCTGCGTAAGTACGGTTTCACGTTAGATGCATCCCAATTAGCTGTTTAGCAGCCATTATTTAGACGGCAACAAACAAAAGGACTACTCATCCAACTCTCCTTGGGTAAGAAAATAAAGCGTGAAATAGATTCGGTAACCTTACAAGAACTGCCAGTCGCAGCGTGCTAGGTTTGGTCCTGTTGATTTTCCTATATTCGATCTACTATTGGGGGGTCTATAAAATACTCTCATTCGATTTTACTTTTAATGGGTGCAGCAGTCAAGATGAGCTGGACATGGTATTTGCGCTAGTGATCTCGTGTCCGTCGTACACTGACGTCTGTCGCATGTTTCTGGGGTATATTCAGAACAACCGTTGTGCTCAGTAAGGGCGACTGGTTCAGTTTTGTCAAATCTCCTTACGTTTCAGGTGGCATTTGGTTTGCTTTAAAAGAAAAACTGAACGGCTTACCACATTTCGTCATTTACATAAGCAGCATAACTTTCTAATGACTAGGGTGTTTCGTACCTTTGTTCGCATTCTGTGCATAGATAGTAATAAACGTAGCCGGATGTAATATCTTTGGACCAATTCCGATTGGTCAGCAGTTATCAGTCTACTTGTTTTACGCGCCGTTGCAAAACGTCTACGTTAGGAACTGCCCGGTTCCATTATAATCAGGTCAAAGTATCTTCCTGATGGGACTTTGCTCAATTCGAGTGGTGGATGATGGCAACATTCACAAGTGAATGAACGAAGCCGTCCAACAAATGCCCGCACCTTCACCGTCCTATCGGTAGGGGAAATGAGTGATACCCTTTCAAGGCCCGAATATGATCTTAATCTCCTACAGCTTGATATTTCATCACACACTATCGTATCGAGGAGAAACACGGAGAGAGGCGATTATGATAATCGCCTTAATACATTCTCGTCAGTGAATTTATATATCTCCTGGTATGAACATCGTAAGTTGAGAATAAAAAACATTTTTTTCTCAGCATGATGATCAACGTGGTTCACCCATGATCCTACCCACAGACCTTGATCTTTAGACAGTAATCGGTGGACGCGCACGAGTACGTGCATAAATTTTGTAAACTTTTTTGGTGACTGACCATGACCCGGTCAGCGACATCAAGTTTACTGAGGACCTGGTAAAATACTCTGATCATCAGTGTCCATTAATTGAAGCTCATTCAGATTTCGCAAGAAGTTTTTTAAGGACCCCGTTAAATACATTATTTCTGCTTACTGCCACGTGAACCATCCCACTTTTCGTAAATTGATACTGCAATTCGGCGTTAAAAAATAAGTTGCGTAACTTTGAATCGATTAGATTGGATGAAATCAATTCAGTGGTTGTCCTAATTTGTTTCTGCCTTTCAAATTGGGCACTGCTCCAAATAGTTAGGTGTATCAATGAAGCGCGATTCACAGCTATTTGCCGCTTGTTTACAATTCTTTGCTACTCCTATAGCGCGGCATTTGTGTCACGTGAGACGTTTTAATGTCTAACGTATGAGACGAATAAAATGGCGATTTTTGATCTTTTTTGAGAAAATGGGGATATTGAACGCCAATATTATAGGTATTTTGTAAAAGTCTATCATTCAAAGTGAAATTTCGTCAAATTATTCCTTAGGAGAATTGGGTGGCAGCGAAATTAACAGATTTATCATTATATCGGAATCACCCGATTGTGAATGCCAACACGTGAGCATGGACTGAGAGTTGAAGTTTTTCTCTGGAAGCACAAATATTTTCAAATATAAGACAGCAAAGGAGGGGACTGGAGAAGTCCAAGGGCTCGTTGAACGTTCACATTCCTTAATTTCACGAGATTGCAGATGGAGAATGAGTTTAAATGATACGGAATAACGATCATCTTAGCTATTTCGGAGTCAGTGAGGATCGCGTGACAAAATATCTCTGTTGTGGCCATCTTTCGATAAGTTACTTCAACAAGAATTTGGAATAACGATATTTTATTTTTTGTCAAAATACTGTAGGTATATTGACGGAAGTTTGATAACTTAATGGGGCTTGTTTAATATGATTTCATATGAGCAGATTTAAATTAATGTCAATTTCCCTTACTATCTCCTAATTGGTTCTTGTAGTTTTTACCTTAAGGCCAAAGTCATACCTAAGTAAACTTTTATATATTGTCTGCCCACCTTAAATAACCTAATGTCATTCAGTTGACTGATATACATGATTCTTTTAAGTATTAGGTTGAAATTTCCTGTAGCGATAATACAGCTTACCGAAGGTAACCGCTGTAGGGTCGAGAACATGAAAGTAGGGAACAAGCTTGTTGTGGGGAAATTTATTGCCTGGCTCATGCGGTTAGATACGTTCATTGTTTTGAAAAAACGTTTCGGCCTAACCAAAGTAAGAATAAGGAAGTTATTTTGGACTTATATTGACTGAAGCGTGGTTGGGAACTGGAACCGGTTTTGCTGTCGTTACAAAAGTGAAATCCATGATGATGAACTGAGTCATACTTTTACCTATTGTGCATCTGTAGTTGCAGACGATTTCGAGTTACAGAGCTGAGAACCCGATATGTTTTCATCAAGTCTAGGAGGTGAACCTCGAATTAACCTAATGCATCAATCTACCTAATTTCTGCATTGCGATTTCGGAACCATAAGATGAATGACTCAGTTTGACAATCACACTATAGCTTTCAGCATGCAAGTGAATTTTTATAAATGTAAGCTCTTTCAAGTGGAGTTGTACTCAACTGAAATCATCAATACAAACAGAGTCTAAACGGAAGTACGCAAATGATCAGCCTTTTATTGTCTGAGAGACAGCGGAATACATCAACTTTCGCTGGTCCCAAGGTCGGCTTACTAGGTGAAGAAAGCACCATCCCATAAAATGAATAATGAATTTTTGATGTTTCTGTCTCCCGATGCGAAATGCTCTAAAAATATTCATCATTCTTTTTAATCTGCTTGTGGCAACAACAAAATGAATTGTCGCACCACACGATAAAATAGTTTCGCCGCAAAGTCTTTATCGGATTCCCTGTTGGAGAAAATAGCTGACTGTATGTTTTGTGTCATATCGTTTCAAAAAATAAACAGTCTTATATCGTTTGCACATGCACGCCAGGCTCAAGAAATGCGTAAAAACGGTTTTTTAAAAGTGGAAACATTTGAAATTTATGTTTTAGTGAAGAGGTATTCTGTGAATGCTTTTATCCACTTGACAATGCACTTGATAACTGACAAGTACTTTGGTGAACTGAACAGGCGATAGCTTGTTTGAAGCGTTGTGGGTTGGTTAGAACGCCGGTCGAATCAAAAATTTTTCTCTATAGGGTAGGGAAACATTAGGCTGAGGACGGGGAAGGGAATACAACCTTTTTTTGCTATAGAAATGCCAGTGGTATGCAAGTAATTTTCAAAAACTAAAGCAATGAGAACTTTCAAGAGCAAATTCTAAGATTCTTGGTTGAACCTGCACGTTAAGTGGAGCCAACTTTGAGTACCTGAAGACGGATAATGACTCTGCACATTCACGCCCCTGAGTAATATGTGTTCAATCTACACCAATTTGCCCTAATGACCAGAAATATATGGCGAGGGATATACGGTTATATATGCTTGTATATATCAGCTTCATTTTCTTCTTTATCATTTGCTTGCTTTAATAATGAGACAACAATATAAGTCATTTTCACGAAGGAGGTCACTGGCAACAGTCGGGAGCAGTTGGCCGAAGCTGGGGGAAAGGATTGGAAGATTCTAACTCGCGACCTTCAGGTTGAAAATGCACGATTTTGTTTGCAAGACTACCTCTTGGTATGGTAAATATTCTCTAATTTAATCACGCAACTTTCTGACCAAAGTGTTTGACGAATAAGGGCGCATATGGCTTGCAAGTCTTAAATTTGAACTGCGTTGAATAATCAGCCCAGTGAGAAAAATCAAGATACAGTCAGAACATGGATCTATTCACGTTGCTATCTGATACAATTTGGGAAACTTGATTGACGTGTTAACTTTCATTTTTTTAACCTAGAAGTTTCGTTGCTAGTGGTTGTTGAACGAAACTCTGCGCACACATTGGTTTGGCCAAATTTGTTAGTTTCATTGAAATATTTCCCTTATTCTTAATGAATATTTAGTCTAACCATTTTTTGTGGTGTACCATTACGAACGCTGAGCTGTAAAAAGATACAGATAGATTCAAGACGAGCCATCTTTTTGAGTTTTGGGGGGCTGACTAAAACGACGAAATTTCCTAAAGCTCCCAGTCCAGAAAAAAGATACTATCTGAAATACGAATTCTTGTTTGTCCTACCTCAGTGATGCTCTATACGAACCATGTTTTCCATGTAATTCGAGAATGCCGACCTCGTGAAATGAAACAGTTTTGTCAAACAGAGCGATAGATTTAGCTATCACGGCAACAGCCAAGGTAATCAGCCCACGCTTTGGGAGCACCAGGTAGAATTGCGGCTAGGAACAAATATCACAGCTGAGGTTATATGACAGCACTTTGCTAAAAATCCACTTCTTTTGTAATTTATTCTGCAGCAAGTTGATGGTCATGACAAGTGTTTTGCATTCTAGCAAGGAATCACCATACTTTGACATTTGGATGGAACGCAATCTCCGTGATGATTCGTTTCGTGATCAGATATGTGGGATTACCAATTACATCTTGAATACTGTGCAGCACTACCAACAATTAGGATGTATGCGGAAACATCAGCTTCACTCAACTGTTTTCTCGTACCCATATGAAACAGTACTGCCTTTTTGAGTAGTCATGACTGATTTCGAGAAAAGAGAACTTCTATTATTCAGTAGAATTTCAAGACAAATCCTTTACCATACATATTATATATATTATTGGGTAATCCTGAAACTGTGCTCATTATAGTGTATTTTATTGACTGGCAAATCGTTGCTGAAGGATAGGATTTAGAGTAAACATAAGTAGCGATGATAAACAACAGTGCCTTTGTTGAAATTGGATTTTGTCGTCGGTTTTCTTTGCGTGCTACGTAGCTAATCTGTAACAGTTAAAATAGGATTTTCCTAACCACCATCGTTCTTCACTCTTCATTTGCTTTCCACTTGAAAAGGAAACACTACGGGAACATGACTTTGTAAAGTGTCAAGAAATCGAAGCCGCATGACTAAACATTGGACATTATCGCGTAGTATACAAGAGCAGAGGAAACCTTTTGTTCATAAGTATTTCTCTTTTCCAACTTGTGTCCGATTCGCCGGTTTTTATGCAGAGGGTTCCGGTGTAAACGCTCACTTTTCAACCAATTTTAACCCCTCCGTGAATTGTTCAAAAGATTGATTGAATTCCACACATCTACCGACCAAATCGTCCTCTGGAAGATTCCTTCCGATTCCATTCATTTTCAACAAACTGGCCTATTGATATACCACTCTTTGCGGTGCACGGGTAAACTATTCGCTGCTTTATCTTACACCAACTGGGAGCACGCTACACCTTAGAAGCTACAGCAAATAGTGAATCCAGATTCCTGAAGTCTAATCTAAATGAAACCTGCATTGTGAACAATAAAACGTTAGCTAAAACTACTTAATGAATATTCCAGAACAAATATATTTCCAACTTGTTAGTTTTCGTGATTTCAAAGCTACATCAGTTGTTTCCTTTGGGTAAGGTCTTGATTGAAATCACTGTTTTTAGGATACAGTTTCACAGCAGCAAAATAGTGGTAGACGCAAAGGTTCAAGCCAACAGAGTTGGCATTTGTTTGCTCACTGATCTGTGGCAACCGCAGTTGCTACAGTGCCTTTTGACCCCTACTGAACGTTTGCATCCCGCAACACCTCAAGTGACTATGTAAGGAACTTTTTGAAGTCCCAAACGGAATGGGGTGATCGAATCGAACTAACTTTGATAAAATGTTTTGATTGGGATGGTACAAATATATTACATGATTATGAACGACCAAATATGATGATCCAGGTAACTGTCTCATTTCATCCGTGGCTTCACTAACCAACGGAAACTAAGTTCTCTCGTTCGCCGCGGTATTCATTGGTTTGCCTTCTGAAAATGGGGCTCCGGGACTGGAGGTGAACCGATGCAACAAAATCGAGAGTATTTCCTCCCATTCGGGTTGTGATTTTCTAGGCGAATGACGCGATTTCGATGCGGTTCCAGATGTGCGGCTGAGAGTGTTGGATCCAAGGCTCAGTTGCATTTGTGTACAAATCTTTGACAAAGTTTCTGAAATGTTAATAAATTACCTGATAACGAATAGAATTTCCATTGCTTGAATCAGACTGCGTTTTACCGATAACCGTTACATACTTAGATACTTGGTCTGAGCGATTCTGAAGTGAAACTCGGGTGTTTTAGGTACTACCCACACAAAATGAATATTAGGAACGGACGTTTATGGCACTGCACATGTTAGCGATATATTTGCATTACCGAAAATCGCTAACTTTCGTAGTAGTGTTCGTTGGATAAAGCGCTAAAGTTTGAGTTATCGTGGGAACAAACGGTTGGATCAACTTCAGCCCGGATACAATAAAAATGAATAAAACTATGTTTCTGTTTACATCAAAAGTTTTTATAATCCTTGTCATGACTGACCGTTTAAACCAAAGTATTTTACGATGAATAAAAATGAGCTTGTTACACAGCTCAGTGGCATGCACAATTGGAAATTCTCCAAGGTAAACTAGCACTATCTCACTGTAACTTAGTTGACGCTAAGCGAATTCACCCTGTCGTTGGAAAACAATATCTTTTTAGGCTTTCGAGCAAATTTAGGTCACCGCATCACATAATGAGTTGGTATAGACTGACAGGTGGATTCAGTTAACGGTAATAACGAATAAGTACCCTTGTGGTAGGCTGATGTATGTGTGCACAACTTTGTGTGCCCTTTGGCCTTTGAAGGGATTGACTCCTAAAACTTCAGAAGGCTTTCATTGCTTCTTAGTATCGGCCACAGTATGGAAAAGATCCCGATTCGGTTAGAGTTACCCCAAGCCGAAATGATTTTGGTCCAATATGCTTCGAGCGCAGTTCACCAAAGTGGAGAAGCTTCATTTCCCAAGCTTCACGTCTCGTCAGCTTATGTCACCTTATATTCAAATTTTCAACATCGGATCTTCCTAGCAGCAGCAGCAATCCCTCCAGAATTGCAAAAGTTTATTTTGTTCTGATTAGTGAACATGTTTTTTTTAATTCGCTTGACCTAAGAACTTACGTCGATACTTGAGATGAACTCACTACCAGGTATCGACGTTTACCCTTTGCCAAACCTTTACCCAGAAGCTCTAAACGATCGCTACTAGTTCTCCCACTGATTCATATAACTTTCAAATCAAGTCAGCTCTTCTGCACGGGAGGGTTGCACGTCCCTACTAGCCTGTTACGCGTTCCATACTTCTATGTCGAGGTTACAATTACTTGTGAATAGTGTGTGGGGTTGGTGTTTTGTTTACTTGGCTCAATGCCTGTAGGACTCCATAGTTTCCGCACAAATATCCGATCACTCCACCAACATGATATTCAGGAAGCGCCAGCCTTGAGTTTTGCTCTCGTTAGAACTCACCAGCTGTGCAGATCTTCGATTGCTTCCAGGTTGTGAATCCGGGCTTTCAGATTGGAAGGCATGGTTGTGACCACTATGTCACTAACTTCCGTTCAAATCAATTAAAATGACACAGCTAAGTATGTTCATAAGTCGTCCGGATGACCAAATGCTTGTGAGTAGAACATGAAGTTCGAAGGGCAGCCAGCCAAGCAAAGAAAACGCCGATACTACATAGTACTCACAAGTAACTGTGAGCTCCATATAGAAATTTGAGATTCCTTAATTCTAGCAACTCCGAACAAGGAATTGAGTTTGGTTATTGTGGTACTGGACTTCTGTGACTCGAAATCAAGCAAATGGTCTCATCGAAATTCGCATCTATCACCAAGTTAATGTGTCTAATTAACGGATTCTGTTAAATCTTTCATTTCCTTGCTTTAAGTTCACACAATTTGCTACTAATGATGAAAGGATAACACTCGCTCCTTGGTGCACATCAAACGGAATTGTCCAACCATCCATTCAGCACAAAGTAATAGCGAAATGTTTCGAGTTGGAACGAGGGGCCCGATACTGTGAAAATTGTAAAGTACTTTTGACATTTTCCATTCAATTGCTAGAAGTTGGGTTCGCATTTTGATCTCTCCAGATTTCATACCGCAAAAATTTTACATTGTGTTTTCGGCTGTGACAAATCAGTATTTCTGATTGCACAAGTAACCAAACGCTTTACTTTGACGAACATGGAATACGACAACATAAAATGAGTGTTATTTTGCGGAAAATCTACCACGTTCAGGAATTCTGGGAACCTAAGTTTCGTCCGTTAGTCCTACAATGTCACTTTTGGATTCTTGGACGATATAAAGAAAAAGTGAAAGGGAATTAATTGGTTTTTATAACATACAGAACGAAAAGGTTACCATCATTCAATGAATTATATTGTTGTCGACTCAGTGTGGGTAGTTAGACGAAGATGGCCAGAGATCTCGGTTGCCCGACATCAAACCTTAGTTGACAATAGACAGATCGAATATCGATTGCCATGACTGACTGGAACTGTGCCCATTGGAAGATTGAAACCGATATTTCGAAAGGAGCCCGAATTTGTTAATTGCTTTCAATAATCCAGAAATGATTTCCCAGGTAGAAATCTCGTACATAAATTGTCTAATGATTCCCTAGCCAGTGTATGCTCTTCTGGTCCGTGACGAGTAGTGCTTGGTAGTCTTATCCCAACACTGATTGTATGCAAGCAGCTAAAGGGGCTGGTATGAAGTCATCAAATTAAAGTTAATATGAAAATGATGTTTGCTTATTTTTGCATTTTTCAAGAATACTTATCCGGAAAGAGGACCACAGAAATGCAGCTATTGTATCAAGATTGTAAATGAATGCGAACTTACAGGGCGTTGCGTTGGAGATCAAAAACATTTTCTAGTGATCTGAAGTTGTATGAATAATTAGATGACTAATACAAATTCTAGGGATGATTTATATTTATATTTTCGAAAAGCCCTGGTAAAAAGCCAGATAATCCACCTGTGTTTTGTGCACGGTACGATGAAATGAGAAGAGGAAATCAAAAGAGGTCGAAAAACCTTGTTGACAGAAGTGCACACGTGAACATTGCTAAGGTGAGACCAGTGAATCACGGTGAAGTGATTCAAAGTTCATAAACAGATCATCAAATGAATCTCATTTCAGATTGCTCAATTAAAAAGCTATCAAATCTTCACGGGTTCAGTTTATCTGGAATATACGAAACAAAAACCCAAGGAAGTTCGAATATGAGTTACCGATTGTTTCAATTGTACTATGGGAGGCCGGTATCGATAACTTGGACACCGGATTATCCGGGACAAATTGGCTTGGGTAAATATGACAGATGGACGTGGATGTGTGAACCACATAGGTTTCAGTTAGTCGGAATTACGTGCTACCACGTATGAGAAACAGTCAATTGAAACCAGAAAGCCAAATTTCGTCCAAGACACGTTTACAGAATCAAAAGTTGATGAGCCCTTTACTTATATCGTTTCACGATTTCCCACATTTCTCCGTTTATTTAGTTCTGCTAAACGTATTTTTATATTTTAAACAGCAACTGGCATTGTTTTCAATCTCATCGTTTCTTGGTCTCAGTCCGTTTCCGATTTTCTCTTCGGGGTGAAATTTTCGTTTCAAATAAATGATATTTCGTTAATTGAATTGTGAAACAAAATTCATCATTTTAAAACCTATAGTCAACAGTAGTTTTTCTTGAACATATTGCAGGGATATGAGCGCACACTTGAAGCAATTGTGCAGTTCAAAATGCATATCAGTTGATATTAGTGGGATGGATTTCATCTTCTGGGGCTTACAAGCATTCATAATAGCCATCTGAGCTCCCATTTGAAATATATTAATCCATTGGCATGAATCCCTAAATCCTAAAGATATTCAAGTGTCCACCCAACTTGGACCTGTGCGACACAGCACAATAAACTGATTAGGCGATTAGCATCGTCAAAAGGGAAATGGGTTTACCATTCCATAGAAATCCGTATAAAAGATATCATTCCTCCCTAATTTTTGAGTTGGATTCGTTGACATGTGTACCACATCAATGAACGTCCCGCACTCTGTGATCACTGGATACAATGGATGACGATCTGCGCACAAAGCAATTTAGCAGGAATTATACAGATTGTATTGTACTGTATTGTATTGTATGAACTTTTGCGCAAAAGAAATAATGTCACATTTCAGCCCAAAAAACGTGAGGGTAAAAATTTAATTGGGAAAAAAGAATTTGCATTCTTCACCCTGTAAAAATATGAAAGAACTCATCAAGGAATAATCATAGCACATCATTATATGTTGCTCAGTAATTCGGCTGAAACCCGGTCATGGTTTGTCAAAATGCGTCCTAAATATGGGGCAGTGGAAATCTTACTGATAGTGATTCTAAAGAGTATTGAACAAAAAGAGGATCTTGTTGAAAAATGAGAGCGGCACTTTAAAAGATCGTTGTGCAGAAGATGCGTGGGATCAGAAAGAATTTTGTGAGCAGATTTCTCACATGCTGATAAGTGCAGACTACATAGATTTAGGAAAAATTCAGTTAGTGGTATAAAGGACAAGCAGCTAATAACTGATAGCTCCCGGCAAAGAATTTTAAAGTTACTTCTAACTAAACCTGTATAAATAACTGGAGAACAATAGAGAAGGATCGGAAAAACATTGGTATACAAATCGGGAGACTGTACTTTGTTTTACCCTCTAGTGCCGAAGCTTCCTGATTTGAAATGACAACCGTCGGAGAGTTTTTACACAGGTAGAAATGTGAGTGGTCCACTTCAGATTTTTATCAACAGTGATTCCTAGATATTTCACAGAATCAACCCTGGTAAGAGTTTTTGAATTGATGGAAGACGTTTCGAAAGGGTAGATTGACTGAGAAAGAGAAGACAGACATTCGAAACACTTTGGTGTGTTGAGATTTAAACCAGCTTGTGCAGAGAAATCGCAGAAATAAGATAGGTTGTTGGAAAAACTTTGAAAGTAATCGTGGTTCAAAACGGCTTGAGAGAATGCAACATCAAAGAAAAGCATCCTGTAGCAATGTAAGCAATGCCTGAAGTTTGTTAACAAGGAATTTGAAGTTTTATCACCCATTCGTGAGCACTGGGTTCAGTTGGTAAAATAAGCAGACAGCATGGTATAGCTGGAAACAATGTTTGCAGTTTGTGAGTGAAGAGACGTGGGCAGATCGCAGTCCGGCATAGTCTAGAAAGGCGCAACGAATTTTTTGGTTGCGTTTTGAGACTCAATGGGTGAATGAGGGAGGCGAACAGCGTCCAAAGATGGACCTAGTTAGATTCAGTTAGTCACTGAAAGAGTCGTAGGGATTATGCACGCTCCGTAGTTTTAGCTCGGAAGACGGTTAGGCGTGGGGGCGACACGTTTGAAAGCAGTGGCTCAAGATTTAGATGGAATAATTGGTACGGGCCTCCAACAGTTAGGGCTAGAAGACGAGATTAATGAGTTGATGAGAGAATCAAACTGCATCCGTCGAGCCAGCATCGATGGCTTAAAGAGTGAAGCAAACTTCAGGACTATCCCTGTGGTAATGTTTAGGGTATGGAGAGAACGTGTCGGGGCATCTTCTTCCCTAGAAAATTTGTAACTGTTACATCATCACCCTGTTCCGATATACCGGGTATGTGGTGATGACGAGTGCACGATTGATGCTGTAGACATCCGTAAACGTTTTTGCATATTTCTTTTTTTCCTACCACTAGTCGACTTGTTTGCATAGATCGATTCTGTTCACATCAGGAGTGTGGTTGGGTGAATGTTTTATGTCGCCCCGTATGCGTTTGTTTAGGCTTCTATCGCGGGTTGCCG
>LUCM01007726.1:39407-102103 GCA_008360955.1 Fasciolopsis buskii | reverse complement strand
GAAAATAATATGCAGATTATCCTTAAGAAGGGGATCAATAAATACTAGAAAAGATCCAAAAATGATTCGTTATTTTGTTCCAAAATAAAAGGAGAAATATATAAATTTGTTATGATAGTGCTGGTATGGGGAGAAAACCTAGGATGACACTGTATCACGAAACAGTCAGTTCCGTTTTCCGGGTGCTTATAAACAACTTCGGACTTGCCAAACCAGAAGGAGTTTATGCATGTTTCCACGCCGCCTCCAGTATTCTTGTTCGAAACTCTGTCCAGCCGATGGAATCTGAAGCTGTTTATCGACAGGAGTGAATCAGCGAAATCCGGGTTCAGCCACAATTCTTGTATGCGGACAACACACGTGTGAACATGGATTGGTGATTGAAGTGAGGGACATATCCGAAATTTTCGTAAATAGAGATCGGATGTTGGTACTCAACAATGTTGGAATGGACATCTTAACTGGAAAGGTGCATTTAAGAGCTGCCTGCCAACCAGCACGAGTGCCTCTTTTAGATGGATAAGAAAATCGCTGAGGTGCAGCCATGCGTGATCCCAGTAAATGTTGAGAAACGATATGGTTTTTGAAAAAAAGCAATTCCGAGCGATTGTATCGTCGAACAGAGAACATGATCAAACCAAATGTGCGACAAGAAAACAGCGAAATAAGGATAACAGTATTGTAGCTTAGACAGTCAAAGGGCAATGTTAGAGAAGTTCTCTGTGTATACAGAGGAGACTTTGGAACAAACACAGGCTTTTGAGGCTGAGGCTGGAACATCCGACATGGACAGCCCTTCGCACTCTTTTCCAGATCTCACTCTGAAGAACTGTAGATCCAACCCATGAACTTGGGGGTTTTTCAACGCCAAAAGCATCCAAACTACTAGGAACACATTCAACGAAACCAGAATGTCAAAAGATTGACGCTATTATCACCGCTGTTTTTGTTTTCAGGCTTGCAATTTTCGGGAGTGCCGCGACTATTACGTCAGTCGTGGAAACCATCAGAACAACAAGCAAACTTGACCACTTCTGTCGGAAGTCCCTTATCTACTCGCTTTAAATGCATGTGCGATACATCAATCGAACTGGTATTCCTGATCGAAATGCCTGCACACGTCAATATGATAGAAGTTTCGTATCAGTCAATCTCCATTCTACAATCACTGACTGGGAAAGTCACCAATGGAAATCCCGTTCACACTTTGGTCAGCAGACTGGTAACCAGACAAACCTTTCAGCGGATCTGTCTAGTTGCTTCAATTCACCAGTTTGTCATCGGGTTGGATTTCACAGAAATCGACGAGAGGATCATCCACCAATAATAAATGCATGCTAGAGGTTAAAGTACATTTTGAGCAGTAACTGGCCTTCTTACGCATTACAACATTTCCTTTTTTTCTATCTAAACCTCTCCAGCCTGATTTCAGCAACCCATTAACAAAAATTCCTACTCACTTCGACCTAATATAAATTCCCCACAGAATACAATGTACATGGTTCGCCACATTGAGGCTATGGACCCCAATGCACAGTTTTGGCAAGGTCAATTTAGGTGGAGTAATATTTTCGCATTTGCGTACTCTGCAGTTTTCTCGACCCTCAAACCACCTTTAGGGGTTACCATAGGACTTGATCTAAAGGAAGTTATCCTAGGACTGCAAAGAGCCTAGTGAGGTTAACTCATTCAATCGAGTGATGGTTAACTGATTTCCCACCCAAAGGACCTCGCAGTGGGCTTAGAAGAGATCATTTTCGATTGCGCTGACTTACACCGTAGCCAAATAAAGATGGCATAGCGGAAATCTCCGAAGGGAAACAGACTAGCTTTCTCTGCTTGTTCTAGCTTTTGAAGGAGCCTTACAAGCCTAACATTGAATCACAGGTATGGTTTGCAGAGCGTTATTATTCGTCCTAGCCCAGCTTGGTGACAATCTTATTGCCACCGCTGAAGTAGTACAAAAACTTTGCTCTGTATGAGAAAGCATGATACAGCACAGGATCACAGAGAATGTACCAATGTTCGTAACAGGAGTAGACTTTTAGTGCAGAATTATGGCCCCTGGGATTTCAATAATTCACGAGGAAATGTAAGTCATTCTTAGTCACTAGGAATCCATATCATTCAAGCAACTCCTGAGTCCTAACGCACGTGAATTTCCAAACGGTGTACTCGATCTCCGACCTGCTTAAGAAAGAGGCCATGGGATCGGTCTTTTCGAGTGCTGCATGAGATGTTCTCGCGCGGCTGAGAAATATTAGCACCACGTTTCAGGTATAGGGTATGTCTGCGCGCTGGCCCTAAATGCACACAGCCGTTATTTTTCGGTCCGTGACAGTGAGGAAGGATCATGCCTGGGAAACAGGATTCTCCGACAAGCCCGAAGACACTCAGGTGAATGACGCACAGAGTAAAGACATGAACGACTACACACCAGGAAGTAGATTGGGGGACCAAAAGTTCACACTAAATTTGGAAAGAAGAAAAAGTGGTCTGATTTGTGACAATGAACTCGAGAGAAGGCAACTACCCAAATGAGCTCTACTCCGAGAGGACCTCTATAAACCGTTCGATAATGACAAATAGACGAAGCAGTTGTGTTGAGTGTCTAGGGGGTCATTTAGATCGTTATTGTTTGATAAAACGGGCTGAAACTGAATAGCCGATTGTAAACGTCAGAGATAGCAACTGTGATAAACCAGACCTCAAAACATCAAGTGTTGACTGTCTTAGTGCATCCCTGACGCACTGAAGGACATTCCGAAAACTGGCATCGCAAAGCTATTTGGTATGGGAGAATTGTTTTCCATACTTTTGACATGGAAAGTGCAGCTCAAAAGTTCCAAAGATTAATGGACTTCGTGGTTATGGTATCAATTTAGTTTTCGCGTACATTGACGAAGTCCTCAGTGCCAATACAGATAAACACGAACATCGCTAGTATCTCCGCATTGCTTTTCAGGAGTATGGGATTCCTGTCAGTATCTCCGAGTATATCCTTGATCATTTAGTTGGTGGTCAAGATATCCAACCTGTGCTGAACAGAATCAGTGCTGTTTGTGACTATCCAGAACCGCAATCTTTCAGGATTCTCCATCCTTTCTTTGGTATCATTAGCTACCATTGTCAGTGCGTATGTAATTGTTCCGAGATTTTGCAACTATTTATAGGGCCTCCGGAAACCAAAACAGCACTGCAAACAACCAAGGAACCCTTATCTAAAATATCTGTTTTGCGTACGTGAACATTGATGACAAGGCGTCCCTTCATGTAGACGGATGCCTCTGCTATAGCCGTCGGCGCCGAATCCCAACACAAAGTTAATAGTGTGGGGCAGTCACTATCATTTTTCTGTTAAGAGCTGCAACTTGTACAACCAAGATAACCGTATTTGGGCGTGAAGGTAACACAATATAACTTGTAATAAAGCACTTTCGGCACATTTCATAAGGCAGAAACTTTATCATCAACAATGAGCACATACCCTTGACATATGCCTCAGCTTCCAACAGTGGTTGCTTATTCCCCGAGAGGAATTCAACATCTCGAATGCATCCTTCAATGCACCACCGATACCAGGTATATCAAAGACTCTGATACTATTCTGGCAATGCTGTGTCCGATTCAGGTTTGGATCAGATGTCTACATCAACCTCATTCAGCTGGGCAGACATCACGGAGCACAGTTAGATGATAAAGGATTAATTTACCACCGAACCACATCATCTTTCCTCTTGCTGAAACAGCTGCCACTTTCTGGTGCCCCGCTTTATTCTAACACACCTGCACTCCATGTCTCATTCCGGAATGTGTGCCTCTGTCAAACTTATTTTCGACCATTGTGTTTGGCCTGGCCTGAACACAGACGTTTGTGTTCGGGAGAAAAACTGGCATTCCATCTGCGCGAAGCACGATTCACCAAAATGTACAGTTCTCTCCTTCCCATACCCCTGCTGACGATGGGCGTGTTCCCCACATCAACACACATATCGTGAGTCCGTTGTTGCCATCCGATTGCTGTCGCTTTCTCCTAGTATATGCTGACTGCTCCATCCGTTGACGAATGACTGTCTACATTTCTGATACCTTCAGTGAAACAGTGGAATTATACGTTTGGTGTTATTTCTTCAGTCACTTCCGATAAAAGTGAACAACTTAATTCGAAATTGTTCACCGTTATTTCTATCCTACCTGTATTCGAACATTCAGAAGACGGAATCTTCGTCTAATGGATTAGTAAAAATATTTAATAGTCAATTAAAAGCTTTTCTCACATTCAACTCTCATGTAATTAAGTGAATTGACCTTGTTCTTTCGACCATGTTGGGCATTTTAAAGGAAGAATTTAGGTTTTGCTTGGCGGATAGGGTATTTGGGGCACTTGCAGCTGCCAGGTGAGTTCTTTTGTGAATAACAGGCCTCCACTGGCCCTTCCCACCTTCCTTTCCACTTACATTCCAACAGATCTAATCGCAGGCGCACATGCTTTGCTCTTTACGACTGAGTGAAACCCCAGTTATGCACACTGTATTCAAGCCCGTCACGATAAATACTTTGTCATTGACGGAGTATGCCATGCAAACGCCGTAAGTATTGAACGGTTTCAACTGGCATTTCTCCATTCGGAATAAAGGACTGGGGATACCTATACAAGAACACCCGTTTCTGTACATGATACTTGAGAATAGCGACCAGAACACCTCACAGGCATTTGACCCTATCCTACCGCTATTGCCACTTCTGGAAGAGATTTTCAATCCGTTCGTTTCACACTCTGTTAGAGTGGTTCGTGCATCAACAAGTAAGCTGTCGGTGTTCTTGAAGGTTAACGTTGTAAGACGTAAATTGTGTTCTACAAGTTCAGACTAAATATGTAAATTTTTAAGCAAAGACCATTTCGGGTAACTGAGCAACAAAACCACGTGAATTGGTCGAAATGCTCAGGTGCAAATCATCCATTGCATATGTCATCAGTCACACCTTGTCGTCAAGGCCAAATGTACCCACCGTGCGAAAATACTGTGATCCCTTCTCCCACTGTAACCTTCAAACCCGTCACTAGAAACACGGGAAAATTTTGTCTTTCGGAAATAAACCGTTAAGTGTGGTCAGCATAGTCTGTACCTTCATGAAAATCTTCCATTGTAATTGGTTAGTTGACTGGTCTCTGCCAAACGTTAGTCTTCCTAAGGAATGGTAGCAGACATCAATGGGAGCCAAAAAACTGCATGAAATATTAGGCTCTCAGGAATCGCATAAAAAATCATGCATTTGTTTGCTAATTTCCGTTAAGGATTGTTTGACTTCTGGAATGGAACGGGTTTTTCAAAGTTAACTGGTAAATCAAAACTCATTGAGACCCATCTGCGATGGAGTTACAATATCATTTGGATGATCTAGACATGTGATTCAGTAGCATATTGCGCACACTCACAATGTCATGTTAGACCAAGTGGGACAAAATATTGTGCCTAGCAAAACCAACCGACAGATGGATTGCGTCCTAGGGCGTCCTTACTCAAAAAATAAACTAATGATGAAGTCTATCACCAATAGCTGGATTGACAATTCGGTTGGAATGTTCTCAAGTTCGTTACCAGCTCTATGAGGGATTCACAGTCCCTATCCTTTAGAATTCAGTTCCAATGGCAAGAAACTCCAAAGCCCAAAAACCAAATCGACTGCAAGGGTTTGATTTCGCGAGTCGACCTTTACAGTTTCTTAATCTCCATTTTTTATTTTTAGAATGACAAATTGGATTGTGATGCGAAACCCGTTACACTTAAATATTTCGAATAAACCCAACCCCAGAAAGCAGATAACAAGGCACAGCAGTGAAATCTGTCTCATATGAGAAAAGGAATGGACGAACCGATAGAGAAATTCGCAGTTGAAAACAGGAAGGAATGTTGCCAACGTTATTCATTCAACTTTTCGGGAGTGTTTCAGGGGCATATAAATGAGAGAGAAAATGAGCGGGCAGACTGATCAAAACTATGGTGAGTACAATGACCATTCACATCCCGGCTGACGTAGATCTACTCTCCTGGTGTATATAATTAGAATCTCAGCAAGGCATTGAACTCCTTGCGATAAATATCGTTCATTGCTCCGCGTTTTGCGGACATGATGACAAAAGAAGTTTCTAAATTCACGCAGGAATATGTAGGTGATCAATCACTCTTCATGACTGCCTCGACACTAACTACACATCCACGCCACTGGGTCCCGGTGATACTCAAACCCAATTTTCAAAATAGCTCATTGCTATTTCAAAGTGATTAGCATGCAGGATTCTTGTACTGGCGATTCACAAAGAACACTTACAAGCTAGGCTTTTTTCCTGCCTAAGTCGTTACGTAATTAGTAGACTCAGAAAGTTACACGAGAATGATTCGCTTTCACGGTTTGCCGAACTATTTCGATTTTCTTCATCCGCATACCTTTGCAAACCGTACATGGACATATTATGCCTTCGCGACTCACAGTATTAAGCAATTTCCCTCGGCGTTTCTTAGTGTTGGTTTGTAATGATCGTTTTGAATACCTGGAAATACTCGCCTAAAATATATATGAAGCCAAAAGGATTTCGACTTATTCGATTTCGTTCCAGACTTATTATGGCAGCCATTTTCAAAAATGAACTTGGATTCAATGTTCAAGCAAAATCTCGTTTTAAAAGGATGCTGGGATTATTTTATTGCTTTCTTTTGAATTGGTTAGTTTCTTCTTTTTGATTTGACGGATGAGTCCACGCGTTTGCCTATTTGTATTGCACGATTAGAAACAAATTTTATTTCGAAGTGGCTCTTCAATAAGAAAACGATGGTCCACGTAATCAGGAATTGACTGATCCTGCGAGGCGACCTTCTGCTCCTTAAGATGTTTCTATTAGAAGAAGAATGTTAATTACGGATTTAATAGGACAAATATACAATTCGGGGATAATTCAATGAGTCTTTGACTATCTTTGTCTACAAGTCAGCTTTCCGACGTTTTCTAATTGTGGATCACTACACAATTCACCAATTTGAATCCTTGCTATGTAGTCCCATCTGTGCAAGCCGGAAACACACTGGGTGGATTCATAAGCTAAATCACTACAGATAAACCCGTTGCTTCTAATCCAGTAGCCTCGGCATAATTACAATAACAATAGCATTATGGTTGCTTGAATGTTGTAAATTGGTTAACACTGAACGGAATCCTATCATAGTGTTAGTCCTAATCTATCCACCAGTGACAAGTCCGGTAGGCTTCATTTCTAAACCCCTTTTTGATGGTAATTTTCATTTGTGGTTTGATCCGGTTTTTGAGACGTGACTAATACGCACTGGCAATACATTTCGACAAGGACTGAACAGCCGTACTGGAGTGTTTTCAAACGATGGGAATGGTTTAACAGACACTTTTAAAGCCACAATTGGAAAATTGCTAAATTCATATTTCCCCGGACAACCATACAATTACCAATAAATCATACAAACGTTAATTCACACTTGATTCGTCATTTTTTTCCAGAACACCTACTCAACCGGTCCTTGGTGTGCATAGTGTACTTTGTATTTTGGTTACGCCGTGATGACCCGTCTCGTAATAAGACCCAATATGTTATTATTAAAGGTTATAGGGTTTTCGAATGTTTTATTAACGACAAACAAAGTATTCAGTTTTATTAAATGAAAAATTTTTGTTGACAGTAATTTTGAATTCCTTAAGAACACCACCTTGATGAATGGGCAAGAAAATCGATGTGTAAGCATTTGATCATGACTCGCATACAATAATTTAGCTCAAGTGAATCCATTGCATGTTCGTAATAAGCTTCATCAAAGAATTGCACACATAGCAGATGGTCCAGCTGTGGCCAATTCAAACATTTAACTGGTGAGAAGTTTCCCTCACTGATTTGTTTTCATTACCAATCCCGTGTAGTTAACCACAAGTGACAATGCTCCAACGTAGGCTCTCCAAATGGAAAAATGACAAACCCCTCCAAGTAGGACAATTCTTTTCGCCAAATACTTGCCGTGCTGGCATAGTACAATAAAAAAGCATAGTAGGCTGAGTGGACGAATATGCTTGCACAATCTTGTTCTAAGTAATTGTGCGATTAATGAAAACCGTCGTAATTTTTAGCTCAAGTGATTCTGATAACGAGTAATTTCTTGATCAAGAGACTAAACTAATTGGTACTCTAATGTTATCCAAAAAAATGACCGTGACCACATTTTCATAAGGCGTCGTTCCTATTTTATGAAACCAGTTATCTAAGATTGATAAGCAATTTTTGACCTAAATGATTTCCTCAGTTGACTGCAGTTTAAGCACCGTTAGGAAAAGTTCAGACAAACGCAAATGATTGCATACTTCACCAACCCGGAGCCAACCAATTTCATTTAGATAAATGTTCCTCAAACTCTTCGATTTTGTACAGAGCAACGGCCGGTTTTACCTTTACCCTGACCCTCACTAATGTGATGTGAGCCACAGTTGCATACAATTGTTCTGGTATATTGTTATGGATTCTGGCAAGTCTGCTCAAAGTGGCGACAACTGGTTTCACTTAGCCCTTATTCACAGGAACTGAAATGAACGCATATCCTACCTGACCGATATAAACAAATGTCGCTAGTTAAAATATCCAAAACCGCGGACTGAATTACTTGCCCCGTTTATATCTGAAACTCTCATCATTCCATTTAGTCTTTCCTTCCAAAGTCCCAGGGACTGTTTTATGTTGTTATTTCTCTCGGTCTCCTCTATAGAAAGATAAGAGGCGCCTCTACAATCTAACCAAGCAGCTGAAATAACAGCGACAAGATCATAACCTAATAAAACTTTAGAAATACAATACCTAAATGTATGCCCAGCTGGAGACTGCGATTCATTAACACTTAAATTTCTTCTCGTTCAGTGGCTGATAGCAATTCATCTGTGGTCCATTCTATCCAACCTGGCCACCTAATACTAATGTCTGCTACGTAATTTTCCACATCTGCGTCGCTCTTGGCAGTTGTCCCAATTCTAAACATGTCCGTTGGTCCATGTTACAGAATTACTGGGACACACAAATCCGTCATACCAGAGGATCTCTATCACAAGCCGCAGGTTTGGAGTGCTCTGAATTGATTGAGACAGCTTCTTGCCCTTAGGACGGGAGTTTGTATGACTTTCGTGATATTGTCCATTTATTTCTCGTCCCTGGCTTTCGTGTGGATCCCATCTTCATGGTTACTCAAAGACTAGCAAATAGACTGGGTATCATACTTGTTTTTATTCATGCATGTTTATCAAAACTGAGAGAAAAACAAGTTTATGGTTTCGTGGAATGAGATGGCAAATGGCATGGATTTCCCTAGTGTGGTAGATATAGATTCATCTGACCCATCTACGTTTGTCGCGATTTCATTTCTGTTCGTGTGTCTATATTTTGAATTAGTCAATCTGGTGTGTGTTTTGAACTCGACTGAAATGTTTGAACTCCAAGATGACGTGATACATTTAATTTGTATGTTTCCGGTCATTGTCATCCTGTTTTTTTGTCCTTCAGCCTCGTCCGGAAACGAAGATTGTTACCTTTGTGAACAGTTGCATTGACGTGTGCTTTTTCTGCATTTGTTTTTGAGCCCACAGTGGTAAATATGGTCAAATAATTTCTTGTTCATTAAAATATCAAATGAATGAAACACAAGCATATCAACAGAATCAGAATGTTTTTAGTCATTCGGTACAAGATGTACGTGTTTTGGGAAGAGAAATTAGCTTAGCAAAAGCCCGTTTCTGACGCTAAAGCAAACTACTAAATAACTCTGATGCACACTTTTGGGACTCTCATGCCGATGGGATATGAGGGATTCAGTATCACTGGCAAGTTCCACAAACCATACATAGACTTGGGACACAAACCGTTGATCCCGTACACAAACGACAGAAAATACACAGAAGTCGATGGTTCGCAGATTGTTCGAAATAATTTATCGAAAGCAGTGGTAGAATTTGCCCTAAAATTTAGCGCTGGTCGAAATATTTTAGCGTAGCAGACGTTTTCCTGTGCGTTGAATTTGTGAACTGTGAAGCATTCGTGAGATTTCTCAGAACGGAATTGGAGTTGTACGTGCAGTTAGATTTTTTTGTTTAGAAGTAGCGAAGCAGATATTTGGAAGCCAATAAGACAACTCCTAGGTATCAATTATACAGCAGCTGACGAGCCTAAATTTGAGAGAAATCGTTCCAAAATTTCTTGACCAGAAGTAATATTGGGGCTGCTAGAGTGCGGTTTTATAGATTGAAAGCCTGAAGCAGTTTGTGGTTGGAAAAATTCGCACATTCTTCTCAGATATTGGTCAAAATAAGCTTATGCTTACAGGCGCATAGTGTCTACTGATGTTATTTCGTTTTGCAACTAATGTAAACATGCTGAATTATAGATGACTTGTGAACCAACGCATCAAGATAAGGAATGGCATGAAAATTCTGCATTTACAAGTCACCTTTCAATGCCCTTCCCGAAAAATACGATTCTGTCCAGAAAAGGAATATTAGGTGTTAAGCAACCGAAAGAAGTGGAACTAAATCCGAACGTGACGATGAAACGTTCTGTGACTGGGCAACGCAGTTGTTTGTGGCCATATGAATTCCCTTTGGAGTGACTCGTAACGTGGACGCAGTTCAGCTATCCTTGGGCAGACTCGTTTGATTCATTCAAAATCTTTGTGCATTATCCAAGGTTTCGAACTGATTACTCGTGAAGACGGGCGAAAATTTCCCAAACAATAAGGGCCCGTGAACCGAATTTCGCAGACGAAAAGTGAAATTGGAAGAGATGATATGAGTTCGGTTTAGTAGTTCAGCTGTACTCAATTTCTTACTTTTATTTGTTAGAAGGATGGGAACAAATTATCTGGAACACAGTCTTGGGACATGAATGCTAAGTGAATGTCATTTGATTTGAATTCTACCGCCGCCTGCCGTTAACAGTTCAACTAACCAGCATGGCTGAAGATTTGAAACTGTCTAATCAAAATTATGTAGAGGTTATCAGATTTGTTATATGCTCATAGATACTTCACATCAAAAGTAGACAAAGAACAGCTCCGTCCTCCGTAGTTTTCAATATAACTAGCCTACCAAACCATCCACATGACTTGATTTAAGCACGACCAACAAGCTGCTACCATTGGTTAGCAATAGAGGAATCGTCGCAGTTGGTGGCAACAGAGAGCATGGTTCACCCATATTGTAATGGCTTCAATTATATAGCAGAGTAGACGTAACACTCAAATCCCAGTGACCACAAAAATGCACTCCATTAAGGGATACAAGATTAGAACTGTTTTGTGAATAATATGTACGTAGTACGTCTGTTCCTGGTGAAATAAAGTAGTGAAACTATTGAAAAAAGCCAGGTAACAGCCATTTGGATAATCCATCCATACAGTTCGTCTTGACAACCGCCGGAATGATCACTCAATTTTAATAAGTTCAAAAGTCTACTGATATGTAATTCTGCATATTTTCTCCTCAGTGAGACCATGATATTTCCTGTTTTATTATTTGTCCTGTTGAAAACACGTGTGCTACTTCTATGGCATTCTGTTTTATTCAATGGGGAGGTTTGTTCACGTCTTTACTACCACAAACTGAATAAAATTTAGTTGCACTATTTAATTTGAGCAATGTTCAAGGATAAGTTCTGAGCGACACCTGTGGGAAATCCTTAACAGGCTGTGACTAAAGATTCAGAAAAGAAAAAAGAACGATAACCATGGGGATCAATTAGGAAGTCCTACCCCTACCATGACATTCATAATAATCGTCGTCAATCCGTTCCCCTTTAGTGGCGTTTTTCTGGACACGATCGATTGCTCCTGAGTGTCTTTAACCTTCTGTGGTTTCGTACCCAAACCTTCATAAGACGAAAACAATTTTTTCCACTTACATCATCCAGGATTGGATTTGTGCACAAACATCCGCGCATTCACAATTTGCAGAGCAGCTTTAATTTTGCGGCTTTAGTGACAACAACAATTGTTTTCTTCTGTGCTCCTGGCCGGGTTATTTAACACTATACGTTGTAGATCGACAAATGGAGCACCTAAAAGCGAGTTTGTTTGCTAATGTTAGTTTTAGTTTCCAAATGGATCCACGGACACTGTTGACACAAGCCGACGACAGCAGTTTGTTTAACCAGTTGTACGAATTCATGGGACTTTCTACATCGATTTTGCATGTCTACTGATCGCCGTATACCTCAAGATATCATATGACGAAAGATGACAAAATTCGTGGTTGCTGCTGTGAAAAACGAAAATAGAATATCATTTCACAATAGCAATACTCAGTCTCAGTTTCCGTACACATGATATGAATTATCAAGTGAGCAGTCTTCAAAGTTATCGCTATCGTGCTGTTTGTATTATCCTTGGTTAATGTGTATCACAGGAGCAGTTTGATCATATCAAACACTTTTGTTTCCAAAGACTCGATATTTTTTGTAATGTCATGGACGTAACGTGAGTGTAGAAACATTTGGATCATCACTAGTGAGTACCTTTGCTGTCATTCATTTTGCAGCAAGATATAGAGGTCAGAGAATGCAGGGGTAGTTTTAATATTGGGCGAGGCTTGCACGACTCTGCTGCGGTTCATTTTATCATAGAAGCTCTGGGTTCAATTTTATCAATATAGAATGCATTGAAATAACGCGGATCACGAATACCTCAATGCATTAGTTTACCAAAAATATCGTCGAACATTGTTCACAATGTATTCCTTACAATTTGGGGAACTTCCGTCATCCCGTCCGGTAATTCCTTTGTGGTCTCCTGCTCCACTGGTTCACGTAGTAGTTTCAAATGCAGCAACACTGCCCATTTATGCCCCCAGTTATTTCGATAACCGATAGGTATTTAGGTTGCCGGGGACTAGAGACGGGGTGATTGAATGTGATTCTAGCAAAATAAAATCCAGGTCTTCCAGATTGATAAGCGGCCGCAATGCCCCTACAGCAGCAGCAGCAACAACAACAACAGCTACAACGACAACAACAACAAAAATGATTCAGTAAAACAATGTCTCTGTAGAAGTGCTTGACTGCCAATTCAGCTCTTCCTTTGCCTGAAGGTCGCTTTCAAATGATCAATCTGGAATAGGAGATACAAGTGAATTGATCGAATAATTGTTGCGACTCAGAATATTTGATTGGAGTTTACTTAAACAGGATCGCTATCGTGTCGCAAATTATTTCCAATATTCGGTACTGTTCAGTTGGTTGGGATTTTGGTATAAGGAATTACGAAAATCGAAAAGCATATAATATACCAATGTGGTCTCTTAAAACCGGCTTGTCCTACAATAGCACGGTCAGTACGAATCTATTTCGAGATTCATTTTTTGTTGTTTTTTTCAAACTTTCGGCACGTTGGAAATAAAATCGTTGATTCTCAAAGATTCCGACCTCTGGACATTTACAAAAAGAGCTCCAATGGTAGTTGGTAATGGGGTATCCTATCATCCGTACTTAACAAATTCGACGAGGAGCCTCTGGGAACCTCAATCCATGTTCGTTTGAGGCTTGTGCACTTGACTGGATTTCAACAAACGAAGGTATTCGGCACGACACAAAAAATGTTTCCAAAACATCAGACAACCTCAGCCAATTATTCTGTCGAACAAAATGTTTTATCTCCACAAAAGAATTCTGAGCAGACGACGATACTGTTTGCCAATATTCAAGTAGCCAATGAGCTTGTGGCATTTTGCCAGTGATATTAATTTTTCCTACTGAGAATAACCATTTAGTGTAGCGATACAGTTTTCGACACAGTTGTATGGAAAAATGGTATACTTATGGAGCGTGTACTTGGCAAATGAAACAGTGGAACTGTTGAACTCGGTTGGCAGGACAAGCAACCCTGAAATGAGACAAGCGTTGTCCAGGTTTGGTAGAACTTGAGCACATAAGAATATTTATAATAAGTTTGGAAGTAAAAGCAAATAATCAAATGCAATCTGTCCTGCAATTAAGCTTTATC
The DNA here is from genome assembly GCA_008360955.1 of Fasciolopsis buskii. Classification (NCBI taxonomy): domain Eukaryota; kingdom Metazoa; phylum Platyhelminthes; class Trematoda; order Plagiorchiida; family Fasciolidae; genus Fasciolopsis; species Fasciolopsis buskii. The sequence goes on along the minus strand of LUCM01007726.1, from coordinate 88,064 downwards.
TGGCACTCATAAGTACATTTCATTCAGGTAGCATAAATTATAAAGTACGTAATGATTATCAGTCAAACACGGAAATTCGGTTGAGCAATAATTGCATGCAAACTTTATTCACACTTGTGTGTTATAGAAAAAATCCGAGCCATTTATTTTTTGTGATTAAACTACCCGACTGTTTTGCGATGGACGTTCAAGTGAAGGACAGCACAAGAATGACAAGATGCGGAATGTTTTACCATTATAAAAATCTTTGTAACTGTCTCAAAATCGAGGTTTATTAAGATACTTACCCAAACGTTGTTAATTTTATCAGGAAGAAACGTTTTGATAATCTGGGACTCGGAAAATTGTTTTCGCATCAACTGCTTGAATTAATGCACAAGAAGAGTACCCATTAGGTAATGGAGAACTCGTTGAAAGCAAGAAAATGATCGCTTTTGACTGAAATAGATGAATTTATGCACCTGTTGCCTACAGCCGGGGAATATATGCTGCATAGACAACTAGAGTTTTAGGGTCCGAGGGGTAGGTGTGATGAGGTGAATGCGTCAAAGTGAGTGAAACCAAAATAAACTTGTTTCAGGGATCGTCGCGTCAACTTTCGTGGTCAAAACAACAATGCAGGCTGCACAATATTTCGTTACCTACATTATTCTGGTTTCAATGGTACATCTGGCATGAACTTCGCAGTCATGAGCAATATTTTGTCTGCATCTTGCGCACCAGGATTGCATTGAAGGTTCGTATCGGATCAATGTTTTGTGGTGCTGATCAACTTTGTAGGGGTGAGTTGATTATTGTCCTTCTAGTGAATGTGGAAAGAAAAGCTGGAAATTATTCAGCCAATTACTTGAATAATCGTCTGGTCGCATATTCGATTTACTCATCAGTGCAATAACACTTGAACTAATGTAACGAGAGAATGAGACGTAATTTAACAGACCCCTGAACCATTGAATAATGAGCGGCCTAGTTTTTGCCACGGGCAGCACATGTTTGGTAGATCAAGTTCATTTAGTTCACGTGTTGTTCTAGCATGTACAAATGTTTGTTTGCCGTAAACGTTGCGTTACTATGTGCATTTACTTCTTTGTCAATCCTACTCCAGGCTGATCATCCCTTTCAACAGTACATCCATCCGAATAACCGTTTGTCGCTAACTCTCTCCTTACACAGCCCAGCACACTACGGGATAATTCGGAACTCTAAATCTTTCTCAATATGTATACAAAGCTCCTGGTTAAAGTCCTCTTGTACCAGAAAGCGACAAAACCAAAGAAGTATTTGCGTTATTCTGCTCAAGTACATTAGCAAAATGCATTCATTCGTGTGCGGCCGTTTTCCACTGGGTGCAGGCCTATCTAAATCCAGGGACACTAGCAAATGTTCATTCTCCAACCGGATCGTGAACGTGTTGTCGTAGGTACAGTGTTAAATGCACAAGGTAACTTGCCCGGTATCTCACAATATTGCAAATTACGAAAGTTTCATCTGCAAGTCTCAATTGCAAATCTGCACTGGGTATCGTGGTCCGCAGCCGTCCATGTTCTAGGTCGACCAAGAATATCTTTGCAATTTCAGGTCCAAGCACTGGCCCCAAGACTATTCCATCTGTCCTTGTGCATTATATCTTGTCGTATAGAGGCATTGTGATTGGGAATTAGTTTCTTCAGTTCAGTCACGGAGATTTAAACTTTGATATCATTGTCAACCAAGCATAGACCAACGAACTTGTCGTCTCGATCAGTTAAACGTATGCTAGTAACGATTCCACATTCACGGGAAAATGCAAATCTCTACAAATACAAGAAAATCGTATGCACAGTAGGCACATAACACATTGTGTATTGGTTCGAATATCTAATGCGCAGAACCGCGATAAGCAGAATACGTCGGTGAAGCGTCGGTCTAGGAGGTACATCGGTCGTAATCGTGATGAGTTGGCGCTCAGGAGCCACATGGAGTCAGCTTTTGCAAAGTGACTTGGTGATGAATTTTTTAAACTTTAGTTGTATTTAAAATTCTGACAGTTTGCTTCTTGATTCCGATAATTTACCTTTCCCTCGTTCTCAAAGGTGAATTATTTATCCCATCATACCCGTCATTAATTTGTCAGAATCATCTGTAATATGTAGCACACAATCCATGTATTTGTCTAGCTTTGACAGTAATAAATCGTGTTCGTGGAATACATTTGAAGGCCTGAAGCGATATCTCAAAAATACTTTTTTGGGAGTTCAAGTCTTCTTCATGACACATGAAAAAATGAAATCAGGTGCACTTGTACTTTGAATGCACATTCTTGGTTGTTTATTGCTCCAACAGGAAAAATCGACAAAAACCAAACGAAGAAAAAAGCTTAACAAACAGATGTGAAGCAGAATTACAGTGCCACCGTTTGTAATTCACCTTACATCACTCAAGTGATAATAAAAGCAGATGTAATTTCATATTCACGTCACTGACGTTTACGGCTTACAGTTGACATTCAAGATAGTCACGTGTCTGTGCATAACGACCGAAACTTATTATAAATATTTACGAGGTAGTTGTCGCACGCATTTTACTGTTGAAATTATTGTACACGTTATTAACTCATAGTACACAATAAATTTTGAATATGATAAGTGGATGCCACTTTGGTCTTCCATTCGATAACCGATGATACTTCGAATCACCGTTTCGCAACTTGTTTGTCCAAATGCACAGGTATCGAAATTCCAAACAAAGACGAACTTATGTGAATCGAACTACATAATCCGTCAATGATAAGGGTTCATTGGTCTATGCGCTAACAGCAATTTGATTTTTTCATGTTAGTCGAAATTTGCTGGAACCGAGCAAGTCACGCATCCGAGCAGTTAGTTTTACGCGAATGAATCCTACTCGCCCGGGCGCACAATTAACGACTGGCAGATGGAAAGGCCCAGGTGGGAGACAACAAAAGACAAGCGGTGTTACTGTGCGAATCCTGTTTTGCACAGATTGGCCTTGTCTGCGAGAAAAAAAAGATAAAATGAACGACGAGTTCGGATGGCAAACAAAATAATCTTTTGTTAAGAAGCACAATTTTGATGTTGTTGACTTTCTGGTATGATTGTTAGAACTCTATAAATTTAAATCGATATTACCGTCATGGTCCTCAAAGTAATCACTGGCCTGACAATACAAGGGTAAGCTTTCCTTCGGGATAATTGTGTTTCCATGGCTATCCAGATCTTCACAGTAAAGGTTTTAATAAAGGAACCACTCTGTACGCTAACAGAAAGATGTCATTTTGGGAATAAATGAATTCTCTAAGTGTTGTATGAATGCAGATTCCAGACTGGTTTCCAAGGTAATCTATGGTGTAGACAGAGGAAAACTGTCGTATCTTTTATCATGCTTTAAATTTATGATTTACTTATATGTAAGCTAATATAGGTAAAGAAGATGGAGCGTCACGAAAGGTAGGCTTTTAATTCGTGTTTGGTTACTCAAAGATAATCATTCCACATTGGAAATGACGGTGGGACAGGTCACTGTGAATTTTATTCTTATTGGTTCTATATTTGATATGTCCTTCAGTAATCGATTCAAACTGAATCAACTGCAAAAAATACGAATAAATTGTTGCCTTGATATTTTTTAACGTCAACACAAAAATGCGTTTACCATTAAATGTTCGCCAGTAGTTTCTCCACCCTCACTAGTGGCTCTCCATCCGGCAAATCATCCAGAATATGCTGCTTTGAAGGCGACTCGAGTAGTTAGCAAGCAGTGGCTTTCGAGACGAGTATGGAATAAATAATTTAACTGTTGCTATAGATCCTCATGCATACTTTGACGGATGATCCATCTCAAGACGTTTTAATACACATGCACACAAACGGATGCATACGGCATTAAACAGTGCGCAGTCTTACGCAGGAGCTTGGATCATTAATCAAAGGCATAAAAATTCGGCGGGTGGTGGGAACCTCAAGAATGTGCTCGCCCCATAAAATTCGAGATGCATGAAGATCTGAACAAACGGAAATGATGAACGAAAAGAAGACCGATATTTCATCGTCAGTGTATATCTTTCACTGCCTTACTTCCGGGTGGGAAATTTGAGCAAAATGACCGAATAAATTCATCTGTTGCGTGCACAATATGATATAGACCGTCACGTTTGCCCAGAAAATGCCCTTGACGTTTCGTAGTTTACCAAACGAACATCCATCACGGAAGTGAGATTTGAGTGAGCACGTGAGCGTCAGTTTGACCGAGCAGTCAGATCAAAGTGAACAACTCGGGATGGCATTTCCAGAATCCTGTTTGATACAAGAAAGTAGGGTGTTAAAGTGATTGTCTAAGCAATACAGATATGGTGCCAACGATAGATGGATAATAAAAACACTCAAGAAGTAATCAGGGCGTACTACCAATACACGGATGTGAAACAGCAAACTAATAAGCGAAATCGGAAATCTCGCAGTGGACAGAATGCTTCATTGATCTAAAAATTCTATCCAGAATGTTTTTGAAATGTACCTCCCATATGTTTTAAATAAGCGATTCAAATTGTAAATCTTCAGACTGAACAAATTGGAAAAGTCTCTGAGTTTGGAAAAAGCGTCCAAGTGGTCACCTGTAAATGTGTTAGTGACCGTGACCTGAACTTGCTGGCTGATTTAAAAGCGCCATAACGCAACGGTATTTCTTGTCATTTGCATTATAATGTTTTGTCGAAGGTAAATATACAAGTACGGTTGTTTAGACGTTTTTCAAAGACGTTTAGTTTTTTCAATTTGTATTGTCGGAGTAAGCATCAATATTTAGGAATCTTGTAAATTCTCAGCCTTGAGATTTATCACCTGAGGTTTAACTATTGGCTAGATAACTTCGTGCGTTGTTGTTTATTTGAAAACTATTCACAAAAATGACAGCTATTGATCACTCAGAAATTCCAAGTTTTCGCTATTAACCGATAATCTCGACTTCTTCTAAAACAAACGAAGAATGATGCAAGGAAACGATGAGTTGTTTTATTTTCGTGCTCTGCCGAGATATAAGCTGCACGCGAACCACTCCAGTGATTCACTCTAAACTTATGTCCTCCTATCTGTCTCTTTTAGTTGTTTGGTACCAAGGGATAAATGCGATCATGATAAAACAAATCACAGTTAGCAAAGGCTTCAGCGTAAACTTAATCGGTTTTTATAATTACCAAAAGGACGATTCAAGGTTTACGTTAAGTAAGCTATGGATGAGATAAAAGAATCACCTCGGAGCACACGATCAGTTTCAAGACCGATACCCCTAGCCACGCAAACCAACCCTTTACTATCCTGTCGGAAAAGTTTTATTCTTGTTCGGTATTAATTGGTATTCGTGGCCGGAATAGCACTAGTATCAATCTGTTTTGCCTCAAACTCCAAGTGGTTTTAGAAGTTCAACTTTGGTATCCACAGGTTAGATACCTCATTAAATCATCTCGTCAAGCCATGAAACGTTTTGGACAGAGTCAACTCACATGCAAAGATTTGATGTTATATGAAGCATACCCTCGACCCAGGTGTACTTTTACTTGGTTTGTTTCAGACTGAAAGAAAGCCACTGTGCTCAAGAAAACCTGCTTACTGAATTCTGACTGAGTGAAACAAGGACCACTTTTGGAAACACTGTCGTTTCATTACACTATTTGTAATCAAAATCAATGAGAAATCTCCGTCAACAACGATAAAACTTACCCTATCCTCACTGCATTTTATGTCGATCCGTTTTGCGAAACAGTTCTCACATCATTCATACTGGTGAACAACCTGGACGGAGACAAAAGCTGGCCATTTTTCTCGAAAAATATCCAACTAAAAATTTCCATTTTGGAAGTAGTTTATAGGTCACCACCTGCCTTTCATCCAACGACAAAACTAAAGGGGCGTCAGATGAAGGCGCTCAACATTTTTCTGCTAATGTTCAGGATGACTGTTTCTCCTTCTCTTGAACCATTAGTGCATACTCCATATCCCTTGAAGTGAAGCGTATAAATACGATTCGTCTCTATTTAGGCAATAATGCATATATATTTATATATACATTTATATAAGAAAGTTCTGTCAAAAATGCTTTGTCACAACTCAGGTCCCCCTCTGCCTTTTTCGATTCAGCAATAAGTTTCACCTAGTTATTTTTTCTTTTCAAGATAGAAACGGTGCTTGGAAGACTACATTTAAAATATTCACTTATTTTACCCAATATTATCTTCCTTTCAAACTGATAGACGCACTATAACGTTTTTTTCGTTCGGGATGAAAAGGTCATGGGATTTTACAGCAATATTGCAAATGACACACTTTTGTTGAGTTTCGGTGCCACGAGGATGTGTTCTGTTAGCAAGGGAAATTCAGTGCATATTTAGTTCTTTCATCCAATAAAATTTTGCTCAAATTTTACCGAAATCTTTTGCGCACCCCGTTTTGATGACATTGTCGTACTTATTTTATTCATTCACACGCGATGACTATCAATGTTGGCGATTGCACTGGACGTGAACACGGCGATGGAGTATGAACGTAGTCTCAACTATGGCACAAACCACACTCGAATATAGCTGGAGGTTGTACACACCAGGTGAAGGTAATAGCAAAACTAATAGAAAAGGGAATAAGAAAGAATAGAATAGGTGTAGAATGATTAATGTTTCTTACCTTATCTGGTTTGCTTTTCAATTTTATAAATTTAGAAATTATTTAGCCCAACTTGCAGCCGTTTCCTTTCTTTCGATTTCTAATATATACATTTTGCTTAATAAATTATAGGCAGCTTTAACGTTTACAAAGTAGAGGTAGAAAACAAATTACTTTGTGGCGTGTAAAGTAGTGTTCAACCAGAAAGCATCGTCTGATATTTGTATGGGCGTCCGTGAGAATGCTATAGTGTGAGGGCGGGGTTCAAGCAACTGTTTTGTCTTGTTTTCTTGATTGTTGCCCGATGATCTGGCTAATCGGTTGAGTACACGCAACTGTCTGCAGTACCGTCACCCGTACTCTGCAGAAATTCCTCAAATCGTTCATTGCTTTTCCTTTCAGCTGTTTGGTTGGCTATTAGCATAAAATCAAATTTCTTTTGTCGCTTTTGATCAGGACAAAAAATTGCATTCAAAAACAGGTGCGCTAGATACGCAATCTTCATTACCCATCAGCGAATTTTCTATCCACAATTGGGGCACATTCACGACTGGGGTTGGTGTACTGAGATAACGTTTTTAATTGCTTGTGTACATTCCGTATTTCTTATCGGTTCATGCGACAGATCCGGTAAGACCAATCGCTTAAAGATACTAAAACCGATGCTGGCATGCATTTATTTCCAAGCATTGTTGAAAGCCTTCTGTGTATGTGAATGACTTCAGTTGTATTTGTTGTTCTACCGGTGCCGGATGAGGGGAGAAACAATCCACGAAACCGAGTGCCGAGAAATGAGGCACCCGAAAAAGGCTACAATAAAAATTCAACATAACTGTTCTCGTTCTCGCGTGAAATACTAGGCAGTATTTGTTTTCTTTCCAGCTAGAAGATTTAAGGAAATGCTGAACTACTGCAAAGCCAAAATGACTGTGAACTCGGAAATGTCGTTCACTGCTACCTTTTAAGAAAACAGTAGGCTTTAATTGGTTTCTTTTTGAACTGAAACTATGTTTCAAGCAGGAACAGAATATACTACGATTTGGTAAGTTGACACTTCGAGTTCATTCAGTTTTTCGATCAGATAGTAACTGAAAATACCACGTTTCAACGTAGATTTAACAGTCAAGTAATAAACCGGCTTGTTTGGAACGTCAGAGTTCTTAAAAAGTTATTTATTATTCACCTGAACGTCAGCTAATTTTTGAGTCAATAATTGTGTAAACTGCTCCGAATAAAGTACGACCGATAACGAAGTAAACCTCGGTTTATATTGGAAGAGTTTGTGTATCTCCGTAATGGTATTTCCAAATAATTCTTACTGTCTAAGATATAAGTTAAGGATTACACTAGATTTACAGTTTATGCATCTGTATATTTGTAGTTCTGTGCCTAAGGGCCATATTGGTGTTTTCTCTCAGAAAAATGGATTTGGAGCCGGTAGTGTCGGAAGATCAAAAGTCTTGGGCAGAAAAGGCAGAAAGGGATCATTTTAGGTTTGACTTATCAGGCAATGTTCTCTAGTGTCTTCTCTTGGAAAAGTGCATATGAAAACAACGCTTCCTATTGAAGACGGTGGGTCAGAATGTTGGTCTAAACTTGCTGGTTCATGAGTTTACTGCATCCCCTTGGAGAAATTTGCCATGGGGTTTAAGGCATCAGTAAAACCAGATTGCTTCCATAGTCAGGGAGAGAAGTATTTCGCCTGAATTTATATATATATATATATATATATATATATATAAATACAACAAGAATTTGGCCAGATTTTAGATTTGATTGTTACACTCTAAATGGCCTCAAGCTTAGAATTCTCTTTGCTTTTGTTTGTTTGCCTGGACAGGTTGGATCACATGAGCAACGCCACCTAGTGTTCACCAAATATGGTATATTTAAGTTGCTTGTGAATTGCAGTGCTTATCACGAGGTTACGTTTTATCGTTTCGTTCTCATGCACTTTTGCTAGGGCATTTGTGGTCTTTTTAGCAAATCCTTTCTCTACTAAGATAAACAGACGACAAAACGGGTTTTCTTTCACCTTCCGTCTTATTATCCCGACAAATACTGAAATATTTAACAACATAAACAAAGAAATCACCAATCGTGCAGCCCACTGAATATTATGACACAAACACTAGGAACGTTTGCTTCGTAAAGACCACATATGCACAGAGACTTTTTATTCAAATAGGAATAAAATAAGTTTGCTTCAATATATATGATTTGTATTAATAAAATTTGAATTGTATGAAAAATTGGTACCGGCTATTGCTTAGTACATCAGTCAACTGATCCATTGACGCTTCTTTAGTTGCACCCACTCACTGTGAACCGAAATTGGCATCAACACTTCCCTGCACCTCTTTTTATTCATCTGCTTATTCCGTCTTTCAGTGCTGATCACTTTTTGCGATATGTAATGCTCAACGCGTAGTTGGTATTTCCAGGACGTAGTACAATAGAGTCAGCTCCATTTCATATGCAACAAACTATCCATTGCAATGTCTGTTTCTATCCATCAGACAGTCAACCAAAATTATCTCACAACCATCAACTATTAGGCCGGGTTTGTTGGCATTCCGTTGATTTCTCCCAGTTATACTCCTATTACGGTGTTGCATTAAGCACAACTTAATTCACTCATATAGCTAGTGTTTACGAATATCCATTGTTCGAATATAGCGGGTATTATTGGCAGGGAAATGGATGTACCAAAGAGTCAAGTTTAAAATACTTGTAGCCTGTTTGAAAGCATTTATACGGCGAGCATTATTACGACTAGTTAAGCGTGAGATGAAGTAAACGTTTGTTGATAAATAATCCCAAGGTTTACGAACTAATTCGAGTTTGTTCCGAAAGCATCCGAGATATCTCGGTAAACTATTTTGTGGTGATTCACAAATTTACAAAATCTGGGAATCATGCGGTTGTGTCAAATCACGTGTTACATGGATTTTAAGGATGGCATTCCGATTAGAAGAAAGCCTATTCTGAAGACAAACAATCAGCACATTTATCCTTAGGCCACATTTTTCGGTCATATTTAGTTCACATATTTGGTCATGCAACCCTAATCACAGTGAGTTCCAAATAATTCATTATTGCTGTTCTTTATGGTAGGCAAAACATCAGTCAACAGGTTAGACTGCCGGATGTCTTCTTTCACGCCTCCCCACATTCATACAAATTCTGGTTTGAAATTGAATACCTTCGTCATTTTTAGATGGACCAAGTCAGAGTCACAACCGAAAGTGGGACGAGATTTATTCCGAATTCATGAAGCAGTCTTTGCGGCTCCTTCTATCAAATACATGATAACACATGAAAGTACAGTTGCTGTTACTACAAGCTCATCGTCCGAAAATGCATAACACCGGGTCAGCAATGGGTTAGTCGGTGCAGCGATGAAAAATAGAATAGTTAATCACGAGCGGTTTTACGTGCTAGTACGTATACCAAATCTTATAAATTTGTATCCAGGTCTTTGTCATTTGCAACAATTTCACTTTAAAATGCCCAAACATTGTATGCGGATTCGAGAATGTTTTCTCTCCATGGTCGAGTTTATCCCCGTCATCACAAATGGAAATTCAAGCATTTAAATCAACTTTGGTGAACACTTGCTATCAATGTCATGGCGCTAGACATACAACGATTGGGTTATTAAGGCCAGAGACGGTTAAGAGAACTGCAGAAAAATGCAGACATCATGTTATCAAGACCAGATAAGGGTGCAGGCATAGTTCTCCTGAACAGCTCTGACTATGTAACGAAAATGGAAGCCATTCTGAATGACGAATTAAAATTGCAAAAATGGCGAAGGATAATGATAAAACGCATCAGATAGAAAAATCATTGTCTAGTATCTTGAGACGACTGAGACAGGATATCATAGATTCGACGACATTCGAACAAATTCGGCCTACGGAACTACTATTCCGAGATTGTACGGCCTACCCAAATTACATAAAAATGGAGTACCTATGAGGCCCATTCTCGACATGTGCGATTCGCTGTACCATGCTGTGGCAAAATGGTTAGCTAGGTTACTGGAACCCGTTAGACAGAAGGTAGCAAAACAGTCTCAAAGACATTTGAGCTTATCGATTCCGTGAAAGAACTAAATATGAAGGGAGGAAGAATGCTTTCTTTAGACGCCACCGCCCTTTTTACCAACGTTCCGATCACGGAGACAATCGAGTACTTCCGTGACTGCATCGAAAACAATGGCTTAGCGACAAGTCTTCCGATAGCAGACTTGAAACATTTATTGTTCTTGTACCTACAACGTCCAATTTAAATTCAATAATCAAATTTACCGTCAAAAGGACGGCGTAGCGATGGGATCCCCACTCGGTCCGCTACTAGCTGACATTTTCATGGCAAAGCTGGAACATGGACCACTCGAGTCGTCAATACAATCGCTCCACCTATACAAGCGTTATGTAGATGACATCTTCTGTGTACTCAACCCCTCGACGAAAACTAAACAACTTTTGAATATGTTCAACTCGGCTCACGCAAATGTGAAATTCACAACAGAGATGGAGCTGAACAGTGAAATAGCTTTCTTAGATATATAACTAAGTCGTCGAGAAGACGGCTCAATTCGGCGATCAGTACACAGGAAAGCCACATGGAATGGGCAATACATCAAATTCCACAGCTTTGTACCTATTAATATGAAGAGGAACTTAATTAGATGTCTAATTGCCAGGACAAAATGAATATGCACAGAAGATACTCTTGAAGCTGAACTGCAGACGGTCAGTAGAGTATTCACTGAAAATGGTTTCCCAATTAGATTAATCGACAAGATGTTGGAGACAGAAAAGGAAGTTCCTAGGAGGGCGACGGTGGAGAGAAAGCCAGTATACATATCTCTGACATTCAAAGGTGACACGCTAGCAGAGATAGCACGACGAAGACTGACTAGCGTTATCAATAAGACATTCTACGCAGCCAAGCTTCTTATCCTGTTCAAATCCCGCCCTGTAGTGTCATTATGGTTGAAAGACAAAGTCCCTGATTCTGCAGCCTCGTTTTGTATCTATTCATTCACATGTTCCTGTGGGACAATGTACATCGGCCGCACGAGCAGGCGCTTGTCTGAATACATCCGTGAGCACCACCCGGCATGGTTAGGCACTGGAACAATTAAGTCACTTAATAGCGCAGTGGTTTCACATCTAGCACAGACTAACCACACCCTGAATGTGACGCAAGCTTTCCGGACCATGTATAAGGTCAGAGGTCGACAATTCAGGTTGGCAAAGTGTCGCCTTTTGAGCACTGCGGAAGCTGTCGCAATCCGTCTTCACAATCCTCCACTTTGTTCTCAAAAAGTACTTCTTGACTAAGTATGCATTCATTTTAAGAAATCAAACAAGTTGCTTTTCAAAACCAGTCATCTTAATTATTTTCTCCCCTGGGTGTTCTTGACAAGAAACAACAAGACCTTTTGTGACTTTCATGATCTTTGTGCTACCTGACACGAGTACGCGATTGCATATGCCCATATGTCCTTAAACTCATGCCAGTGAAGCAGACAAAATTTGGCATTAGAATCTAATTCTTTTTTCACAAACAAATGGCTGACTATTTTTTTCTATCCCTTTGATTGTCTGGAAACGGTGAAATATAAAAGGGTACGGAGGTAATTCACAGTAAAATGTTGGAATAGACTAAGTGTTAATCAGCATTTCCAAACATCTCGACTTGTCCAGCTCGTAAACCTTTTTTGTCCATTCCACGATCATTTTTATAGGAATCAAACTGAAGCAGTTCGTTTTATTTGCAATCAGTTGGCCAATCCGAGAAATGAGTTCTATCAGAGTGACTTGTTCCAATTAATTATGTTTGCTATAGACTTTAACAAATGCCAAGTCACATTTCGAGAAAATGGAGGAATTTAGATCAGAAAGCTGTAGCAACACTTTCCATCGAAATCCGTCGTAGTTATTTACGGAGGTCCAGAAACCACATTTGATAGCAAAACCTATTGCGAAAATAAATAGCTTCCGGGTGATTTTTCAATTAAGAACATGCACGCAATTGCCAAAACTACGAAACGTGAGTTGAACATTAAGGCGTTTTTCTTCGTACTTTATGATTTGATAAAGTTCAGTCTTACGGAATTTGAATTTAGGAGCTTACCGTGTTCAACCAAGCATATGTGGCGTTTTGTATTTTTTACTGGAGTAATATCGGGTCCTCTTTATGACAAAAAAATATAACAATCCGATTCCAAACGACTTCCACGAAGTTGCACAGATACTTTTTACGGTTTTTGTTTGCTCTGATTAATGTCAACGAGCAAAGATTCACGATTCTTACAGACGAATCTTCGCGAGCAAACACTAAATCAGCGTTCAATCTGATAACAGCGAACACAAACTCGAAGTGGCCAGACTTCCATCCCACTACACCGTTTATCTTGGTGATAGGATATCTCAATGCATGACTCGAAGGCTACGCCAAGATAACTGCATTTTTACACGTCTCAGTCACTGATCTAAACCCTGATAAAGGAATCGAGAATAGAACGAACCCGATGCATTGAAACAAATGAAGAAAATAAAGCCTCACTTCCAGTGACGACCATATAGTTTTTTAAACAAAATAACCAATCCTATATTTGCCCATCGTTTGTTTAATATAATTAAATACACAGTCTAACCAGCGGCATGCAAAGCATGCACCGTCACATTCGAAATGATAGATTACAACCACGTTGTTGCATTTATTTTCCTCCGCAAACGAATTATGCTTCCGAATCGGTCCCTTAGAATGCGTACGGATATAAGTAAAAGAGTAGTAGTTTGTCATCGATGTTAGAAACCAGCTGAAGTACACCGAACAATCCATCAAGCAGCTCCGGAAATTCCCGTCAATACGGACAGTACCGTGATACCGTCGAGTACAGGCAAAACCTTTAACCATGTCAACTGGAAAATGCCAGACAAAATGCAGCAACGTCTGTAAATCAAAAAGCAAAGGGTCACAAATTTGGTTTGGAGATTCAAAATCAAGTCCGTTTAGTGTGGACAGGAACCGCGTGGATCCAGAACTATCCGCTGTAAGCATATCTCACTGAATAGTGTACCTTGTATTTCGGTTTAATAACCCTTTTTCAATGACGGGATTCCAAACCTTATCAGCTAGGGAAGCTCACATATCTGACACGAGAAATAGTACCAAAAAATAATACAATGTTAACGGAAATAAAACAACTGATAAAGGATTACAAATTATCTGGACAGCGATGGCTAGATGTAAGGATATCACAACCCATGGAATGCAGAATTCGTGTTATTTACACAATTCTATGGAACATATTTGTTTCGTGTTGAACAGTCCAAATCTAGCGTGCATATGCAATCACAATGAACTGTGTCTACCACGGAAGGGTCAAAAGAGCGGAAGAAAAATGTCTGTTGCGTGATCTGTAATTCTCAGGACAACCTCCGGGTTAACGTAATTATATTTCTCGGGTGATCACTGAAGGACACATGCGAAAAACGGTTTGGATAGCACGGGACAACTGAAATCTGGTTGTGCAAAACAGTAAATTTTTGTCTTATCTGTAACGGCTACCAACGAGCAAAACTGTTAATATTCGTTTTTCGCCAGTAAGGCATTTTAATTTTCCTAAGTTGAAAAAGACGCAGTAGGAAGTTAACCTTTGCGAATTAAGTCGTCTCATTGCAGGAAATTAAAGACAGCCTTTAACAAAATATCATGGGGCGGCTCTTTCTTTCACTTGGTGATTTCATTTCAGTTCTGTTTAGTGGTCGATATTTTTTCTCTGTTCATGATTCCTTGCCGTTCGTTTTTGAGTCGCGAAGCAGAAGCGTGCTAATTGGGAACAAGTTACCATCCCCAATCATACAAAAAAACAACGAAACCCTACTTTCTTTGTTTGTTAATTGTCTCGCGTGATTTTTGGATCTTCAGTAAAAGACTGGATTTTTCTGTGGTCAATTTGTTTCAATAATAACAATATCATCGATCATTTCGTGTGGAGTTTGTCTGAGTTGACGGAAAACCTTTTCGAAGTAGGGATTAGTTCAAATTTAACTGCATTTTAGAATAACATGTTAGCTTGGAAAATAAAATGTTTCAATTCCGTCCCGCCGGTTGATGGAAAACTCACAAACCAGAATGCCTCACAGTGAACGTATTTTCTTGATCATCCATTCGTCAGATACCACTTGATCTCGATGAAAACACTGTCATGGGACCCAAAAATACTGCGTTTTTCGTAATTAACTGTCGGAAGCCTTCCTTCAGTAACGATTCATTGGTATTTTGTTAAACGTTGAAAATTCAACTTGTGGATATCCGTATGGTTTGTGCCGCAATCGCCTGGTTACTTTTATCTTGAAAGAGGTGGGTTATCTTGTTTGGATATTTCACCTTACTTCTAGAAGAGGTGCAGTTTGTCCGCACGACATTCTAATTGCTTTGCACGTGAAACCAGAATCCCAATACACCGACTTTAGTGAGTACGTTTGTTAAAAGCTGACCATTGAGCAATTTAAAAAGTTCGCATATCTTTGTTCAGTGGCCCCTGAAAAGTATGAGCATGTTTGGTATTTCGTTGGCCGATATGGTCATATTGAAATAAAACAACAAAATTCCTTTTCATAAAATTTGGATTCGAGTAAAATGAAATTGACCAATGCTATCTTTTCTACCTGCGATTGTGGTACTCAGCTATCAGCCTCAAACTGATGATTCTAATCGAAACAGGACAGAGGACAAATAAAAACAACAAAGCTTAATTTAAGGTCATAGCTATTTGATAAATTAAAGCTTGTTTTTTTGTTATTCCTCTTTCTTGTCAAAAGAAGGCAGGTTCAAATGGACAGTTTTACCGATCAGAGCACCGTATCCAACTGTCTCGTAAATGTTTGCTCAGTAATGTTCCAATAGCTCAGCTCAGTTAAATCCGCTCTTTTAAATTAGTGAGGATACTCAGGTGGTCGGTGCGTCCACCGACAACAGAACCTGGTTAAAGCCAGGCGAAAAAATAATGCAAATCCTTTGAACAAAGATGTGGCCCACAAAAATCCGCTTGTCAAAAATTTTGTCGTTCTACCAGAAAGAACATCAATTTCGTTTCCCGTCTCTCTAGGCATTTATAGACCAGTTTCACTGAGGTGATCTAGGCTTACTTATGAGATTTTTAGAAATTTTACCATCAACAATCCATAGTTTACAGACTAGTTTGAAATTCTCACCCACTTCGTGCAAAATCGCTGGTCGGTTTAGTATACCACGATAATGCTTTTCCTAATTTATCTAGTCAATCTTTTGAGTTAGTTGTAGTACCCAGTAACAGAAAAATCAGCCAGCCGAATGCTCAGTTATTGTGATATTTGGTGAACCTGTGCTCTCCAAGGCTTTCCCCCTGTCATCCGAGATTGGCTGCAATAGCCAATAGGATTTTTACTTTGAGTTTAGTGGATTTCCACTCGGCAATGCAAAGAGACCATTTGTTGCTTGACCTAACACCACCACTTTACCTTTCCAAACGGCCAATGAAATGAAGAAACGGCAAACTCCAGCTGTTTACAATCAAATATAAATCCACTTTCGGTGGAAGTATGCATCACAAAGCGATCGAGCAGCAATGAACGGGTAAGTTACACCCCTAATTGCACCATTTAATTTGCAACTTGTTATTTTGTACGGTTATGGATACATTGATACCAGAATGTAGGCTACAGAAATATTTTGATTATTTGAAATCATCAAATTTTCATTCTGACCTATCTAATGAGCATTTAAAAATAATCAGAAACAATCTAATTTGTTCATAATTTGCACATTTTTAATGATAGTAGATAAGACAGTTCATAGGGCTGGTAGATAAAATTAGCTTTCATGTACCTGTTTCGAGTTTACTTTGAGTTGTTTTGCCTTATTAATATAACTGAAAGTTCTTGAACGAATTACGCAAATTAGTCTCTGAAATGATTATGCGTAAATTGTTCATTATGAATATCATCTTATAGATTCATTTGCACATACTTGTTGTTTGAAAACTTGCAAATAGTAAGGCAACACGTTTCTAAAATCAGTTAGCAAAACTCCCAGTTTATTAAACCTATTGTCTTATTTATCCAGATGACTTAATTTTGCGAAAGGAAACTTAGTGGGGCCTAGTGACAATAGCACATTGACAAATTGTTCTCCTTTGATCTTTTATTTACCGTACAATTAGGATTTCTATTAACGTATGTTCTTTCCCGCTAAATGGCCACAGGTTTGCGGTCTTCCAGTTAGTCTTGACAGTCAGTTTAGTCGTTCTGTCCTGTGCATCAGTGACAGCCATCCCCAACCCGATTGGATATGAGGGCGACGTGGATTATTATCCTGAATTGGCTTACGAACCGATTGTGTATGACGGCCGAGGACACTTGCCCCAGTTTGTTAAACCATTTCCACGAGGAGCATTTGTGAAGCGAGGCCAATTTCTTCGTCTTGGCTAATGTAAGTCTTTGATTGATCTTGACTTTTTGACTACGACGTTTCCATTGAGAGATACAGCATGCTTTGCTAGCAATATGCTTTTCTACTGAGTTCCTGTCTGCAGGGCGAGGCAATAAGCAGTTGATCATGTGAAATCAAGGGCACTATCTGTCGCTTTGCGGACATAAGCTTAGTCTAATAAAATTATTGTAAAGAATTACCCACAATTCCAATTTTCAGCGTAACCTGTTCATACGAAATCAACTTTAAAAATGGGAGCAGTTGGTGCCTTTGGGTGGGAATATCAAATGATGTTTCACAAGACTGTTCAAGGATGTTCACAAGAACCTAGTGGTTTTTCTGGCTATTAGTCAAAATGAATATCTGTCAGCTTGCATTGGTCAATTTCGTTTCCCTGTAAGTTTGTTAACCGGTTCATATTGGGAAACCGGCAGTCTAAAACCGGATCTTCATTACATATGACACAAAATGGTCAACATTAAATAAAAGAAATCAAAAACACGCATTCAGGCGTAACATTGTTGCAAAGTTGCATATCTGACATTTTGCTTTGCAACAGAAGACCAGATACTCGACCGAAAAGTGTAGTTCATAAATCCATGATTTATTATTAAGAGGATACGTGCCCTGTGAACATGGAATGAAGAATGCGCGAGTACGACGATTTAAGCCACTGTTTCCGCCAAACGGTCAACTAAACCACGAAAAAAACATTTTCGCATTTACAGACAAATACGGATAAACATATATAAACACATATATATATAGTCATTGCTTTCACTAGCATTCTTTTCGCAGATTCTCCTACTTTCGCCTTGGTGCCCGTCGACTTGGTGGAAAACAAAATCGGCTAGTCGAACGCTGTCATTCGTTAAACAATAAAGTTAATTTATTCACTAAAAATATCCGAAACAAATCCCGATTGGCCATGAGCATCCACCAAAAGAACTCTTGTTTTTTTAAGGTATAAAGCATTTAGCCGCTTCATCAATCTGTATTTCGGTCAGGCAAGCAATCATTTGGACTTCCGTTTTCCTTTTCAGAACGGTGATCAAATTTTGCACTCTGTTTCGAATGACACGGGAATTCAATAAATAAATGATTCTCATTTGTTCCGCTCACATGACATCGGTGTTTCCATTTTTGTCATAAATTGAATAAATCGCACGAATAGCACAATGTGTCCTCAAATGATTTGTCTTTCTTTTGAATAAATTCATGGGAATTCGAGAAAAATGCGTACGGAATCGCGAGCTCTTCACTGGCTAGTGAAATGGCTTGATATGTTAAACGTAGATACAAAAAGCGAAATACAGCGAGCTTGCCGAATATAAGAATTTTTGAATAGGACCTGCCAAGTGATCTGGTTTCTACCTGAAACAGTGAGGAAGTAAGTAGCAGATATCCCACAGTTTTCGCATGGTAGCAAAACATTCGAAAAAATCAGTTATCACTTTCGTACACAGAATCATCGGCTGATATCTCACGTAGTGTGTTACGTGCTGGGCCCGAGGCGTTCTTCCAATTTACACTAATTGCTTCTTCTGACGTTTCCAGTGAATTCTACGGCCAGAAATTTGGCGTTTCACCAATTAGCTGGTATCAGCTTGGTAAAGGGGGAGACCATGTACTCCAAAATACCGGTAACAATTGGCATCTCATGACAAGTGAATATAGGTGGAAGTTAGTGAGGACAGATGCGACTAATATTACAGCAACATTTTTTTTTACCATCCACGGAAAATTAGCAGGTTTAAACAAAATTCCAACTGGCGGAAAATCTCAAAACTGATATAATTTTATTTTCCATAAACTACTCTACGGAAACAACAATATACATTTTCTCACAAGGGTCAGCTAAACGAAGATACCGGCCTATCTGTTCTCGTATGCATTACTTAGACAATAGATTATCAGTATGTTGTAACCTTAGTACTTGACGGGAGCATTTATTAATCGTGTAGCAATGCTGTAGCTACATTTTCGATATCCTAATAGGGACTCATTTTCTAAATGCAGAAAACAAGGCGTCGAAAAAACTTCCACATAGAATTTTTCTAATAACTTGATTTATGCTGAAAACAATGTCGTGGTGGAAAGAAAAACATCTCGTGGTCTTCATGTGATAACAAAATTATTCGAAGTATCGATTATTGTTTTCCTAAGGCAAATTCCAAGCTGGTATATCGAATGGTGTGCTAGATGCTTGATCGGCGGCATTACGATTTCTACCAGTTGTTTTCGGTCACGATTTATTTTGACCACGCATTCGTGACTCAAATGTTCTATACTCCGAAACCCAAATCCATAAGCATGGATAAACGGAAAATGGACTGTCCTGGTAAGGTGCAACCAGGTACCTTTCACCATAATACGAAAAATCAAAGAGGATTACTGCTTTTGATCCCTACCAGACAATAATATGCTTTAGAAAGTTGAAATAAGACATTTGAATACAATTATAAATCTGTAAAAATGGATGCAGGGATATTTCTTGTACATATGACAGCACACAAACGTCAATATCCAAGCAATCATTTGAAGCTGAGCTAACCTCATCCCAGAGTCAGTGTGGGTATGAGGTAAGGTTGAGGTGTTCAAGTCCAAATGCCGTGTTATGGTCCGCTTCACCAGGTATTTTTGCAGGCAGTTCAGATAGCGACAAACAGCTAGGCACACTCCTTGACTGAAAATAATTCATCCAAAGTGATACACGCATGTTTGCATGATTTCCCTAATTAGAAAAGCATTTTTGCATGGTGCTTTTTAATTAAGAGATCTAAGGAAAAGCAACATTTTTTGCTTTAAACGGCTGCTTCTCGAATTCAGTGGTCTCCGACATCTTATGTGTGCGCGAAGATAACGTTACTTTTTGGAACTGGAATTATTTTTATGACCAGTTTCGTACTGCTTGGTCTGTAAAGTGAAGTGCTCTTCCCGCGTGATAGAATGGTTCAGAAGAACAAAATTCTGTTCGACTAGGTTTCCCCAATTAACACGGTCAAACTGCTAGTCATTGTTACATCGGTAAATTTATCTATGAAAGAAGAAGACTGTAAAAATTGGCTTGTGAAAGACTACCCACGGTGGTCGAAACGTTGGCGCATTACATCAACCAACAGCGCTGTGTTATTAACAATATATCATTCACAATAAACGAAGACTATTATTTTCAAAATATCAGTGTTTGCGCATAACTTGTTGTTCTCTGGCACAGGGTTAGAATATTTTCGCACTGTGCATCGAGTCATCAGTGACAAATAGTCTATTAGAAGAATTGTAGTTAGGAGCGTGGGACTGTTTATTCTAATCTAACAGTTCACGGTTCCTGAGTAATCAAGAGACTGTTTCCAAATCAAACCCACCTGCTGTAAAGATCATCGAAGCACTCGACATCAACTTCATCCTGGTTAGAAATTATAGGCTGGACGTAGTAACGGTGAATAAAACGAGATCCGAACACGGGCAACGAATGAATGTGGATTATAGAACTTGGTGGTCGCTCCTTCCAACAGACTGTTAGCGGTCTGGTGAAATCAGACAGATATGTTGCGAAGCAAACATTTTTGAGCCCTAAAAGTATCTAAGATAATCAAATGCAAAACCAGTTTACTTATAAAGCACTCAGAACAAATGCAAGCATTTGTGTTGCAGGTTTTATGGCAAAAATGTTTAGGGATCTCAAACGTATTGGTTGCGGGAAAAAATTTATTATCAGTCCGTTGTGCCTACGACAGTTAAATGCTTTGATTAATCATCCCATCACTTGCAACTAAGATCAATATGTGCTTCTGTTAAAAGGTATTTTTCAATCTTGAACCTTGGTCGTTGGTACTCTCAGTCGCTTAAACGTCTACGGAATATTTGGTATTCCGCCTTTTGCAAACAGTGGTTTTGATGGCAGAATCAGGGTATCTGAGACGATCTTTGGGCTCGTTCAGAGCTGAGAGTTAGCGAAACAACGCTAGTTTAGCCCGCCATGGTTGCGTTTTCCACTGAAATTTTCGTTTACTCACACGAGTATGAGTCATTTTTGAAGGTTTTGCGAAGTTTATTCTGGAAAGAAAGTCGAAACCACACTGGTTGACACAGCATTTGATCACACTTCTTGCACAAATGAGATAATTGGACTACATTCTTTTATTCTGATAGGTAGCAGAAATTAGTGACTTCTCAATCTGCTTAGAGAATTGCAGCAAAATCATGTGACAGTAAGCATAGACCCCCCATTGCTAGCGGTATTTTACCAGGTGTTGCTGAGATCCCGTTAACTGTTTGGGCGTTAACATGCAATAAAGAACGACACTTGCCTTATAATCTTTCGCCTGGAGATCACGCCTCAGTGCAACCACCCTGATGCTTAACGTACATAAGACAGCTGCACTGCTCTTTCGCTGCTTTTGATAATCACTAGAACTGTGACATTGCTAGTGCACTGATTAGAATACATGCTTCATAGGTTTTCGGATCGCTCTTACTGCAAATTTATCTGTTGCCTTGTGTTTATCGTAAAAGAGTAGGCAAACAGTTACAAATCCTTTTCACGGGAGCCTCAACATGAAGAGACATTATCTTTCATAGAGAACAAACGCTAAGTTTTACCGTTTTCTAATTATTCCTTAAATCTTGTCAATATGATTAAATTGATCCACTCGATCGTTGTACTCCGTTGCTAAGAGAAGCAATCGATCAACTGTTCCATCAGCAAACAAATCTGCCTCCACCAGACGGCGAGGAAATGCGGTGGACATTTTTGATTTTGCAAAAATAGCTTACCACTGTGCAACCGATTCCCTATCTTGATTGCAAAACCGAGTACACGTTTCACTCAAGGGGAAAAGATTAGTTAATTCTAATTGAGACGGTCCAGTTTGCAGTGGAAAATAATTCTTTGCTTCAATCTCAAGATGCTGCTGATTCGATCTTGATAATGATGAGCTCAGTCAAGATCGCTCTTGTCGCTTTTGCAGCCTGTTATATAAAAGTCGTAACACTTCTCAGAACGAGTACCAATGTCTGTTTGGGGATACAGATGCTGGGACGATGCGCACTGGTATTTTTCTAACCACAAATGTCACAGTCATGGCCTGTCAGATCACAACCGACTGTAACCTGTTGTCATTGATTTATTCATCACTGTTATCAAAAGTCTTGATTGATGGTTCAACTTTTGACGAATCGAATTCAAACAACAATGCTGTGTACAGTAAACTGTGCAATTCGCATTTAATGAAGAGTGAACCAGACAGATTTTTTAATGACCCAACTGATGCTCACTCAAACGGAACGAAATAACATTCTACTAAATACGTCGGTTTTTGGATAAAGGGGTGTGCATTTAGCTTGCGTCAATAAACTAGCCACCAATAAACTATCAGTTATTGGTCACAGTTGTAACTTGCTTACTATAACACGTCTACCGTCGGCATGCGAGAGACAGCATGCACGGCAACTAAGTTTACCCACTCTCGACCGCAAAAGGTTGTGGACAGCTACCGGTGTATTTCAGCCCCAAATCCAAGAAGTTTGGTCTTTGTTGTCATTTTATCGAACTCGTGGTATACCTTTTCATTGAGAAATATAACCTCGCGCACGTTTCTTTGTAAGGTGTTATATAGATGGTGGTATTGTTCAACCTGGAAGGTAACGCAAATTTTGAAATAAAATGCCAAATTTCCCATGCATTTTCAATTTACTTTCTATCTCAAAAGCTTAGGTATCCAGAAATTTTCCTTTAGCTAGGTATTTGCTAAGTAATTCGAAAAGCTAAACTGGCAACGACTAAAATGTAACCAATGACCAAGAGTTCAACACCCACTTTACTCTAGAATGAGATCTGCCTACTTAAATGTCGTAATCCATCAGTTGTAATTCCCGGTAAACAATAAATAAAGTAGAATCTCGTAAAACCTGGGGAACCTATTATGCCTGTGAACAGGCAAAAAAGGAAAATAAAAATGTCCTTGGAATATCAAAATCAATTAGAATGTTGCAAAGAGGTCACATAAATTATGATAACACACCTCGATCGGTCTTCAGTTTCCATGGTCAAAGGAACACGAGTTAGCAGCCAAGGAAATGTACATTAAATAGAAGCACATGGTGTCCTGGAAGTAGTCAGATAAGAAAGCTATGTGAGCACATTTGTGGTGTTTGATAATAAACAGGCATACTCTATTTTGTTGAGAAAATGAAACGTCGGTATGAATTACAATCGGTGTGGTTTAACACAGAAATTTTCATTTTAGACCGGAACGCTTTTTATCGAACCAAATTTCCAGGTGTTTTCATGACACGATTAAGATAAAAATAAGGAGGAATATTTTTGAATTTCCCTATCCTTTCAATTGTTTTTTAAATGAATTTGTAGTTTAAGTACTTCGGTGCAGACATTGGCTACAAATATCGGTGCAAATTAAACCAAAACGCCAAGCACATTCAGGCGGTTTTCACAGGCCTGTCAGCAAGCTCTTATTTCTATCTATTTTTGCAAATGGACTAACCTTCACCGAAGTTAGCTCAACAGTTGAGCATCCAAGCAAGGAGTAGTAAAGCAAATAACGAAATTATGTTAGAAGAGCTAAAAATACTTCCATAGTAATTTTAGCATTCGTAGTTCGCAAGATCAAGTTTCCCGTTGTGCTCTTCAGGTAGGATAGGAAGAGGCGTTTAATAGGCAAACTTACAAAGGGTTCCGGTAAAGTCATGCGAATTGGTGCCTTGCACATTTTATGTGTATGGATACCACTAACGTAGTAATCACTATTCGGTATTTTGGAGAATCAAGTCCGTTTCGATGTGAATCTGTCAGAGAACCTCACAGGTGGTGATGAAATGTTTTATTTTCATATGCTTTTCCTCCAGGGAATGTCGTGCACAATCTCCAAAGAGATCGAATCCCGGTCAAGACATTATCAAAAATAAGAATCCGAAACTCCTAACAAACCCTTCGAATAAAATCCTGCTCGACAACAAAATTTTCTGGATAAAACCATGCATGTACGTGTTTTCTTTGGTTGCCTGTCAAACACATCCGGTTTCTGTTTTTGATATGTTTTTATCCATATGCCTAAAACAGTCTCTAAATGTCTAGCCACCGGTCACCGATGATTGTCACTAACCCCATTCCTACTACACAGTGCAGTAAAAAGTTCACTTGCAATGTATGATTTCTAACAGCTTTCAACAGTGAACAGGCACACTTACGTTCGTTTACTACCCTAACCGAATGCAGCATTGTTAGTACAAGGGAACTGAGTGAAAGTAAACTGTCGACTTCAATGGTTTATTCATAATTTCCGAAAACATTTCCAGTCTAACAAGTGAGTAGTAATAAAAATCCGTAAATAGGCATGCAAAAGCCTAACGCAAATCTTCTAACTTACTCTTTTGTTTATACTTTCAAATCGCTTTTGCATTGCCAAATGAACACATCCTTAGAATTGGAGGGACAATGAGATTTTCAAATAATACCATAACAGCTGTTCTATTGTTCCCCTTTTTCATCCGCCGTAGGTGGAAACAAAATCCCAGAAGCAAATGCCGTAAGCACCGAGAAAATTTGTCTCGTACATCGGTCGACCAAGACTCAAGCACTAATAGATAATAGAACACAATATTGACGAATAAAATGACAGATAACCCAAAATAGTGTCTCTACACCTGACCCCAAAAAGCGAACAAAGTAGGTTTCAAAAGAAAACCATTAACAAGGGTTTCTTCAGTAGCATCTGGGCTATAAGTTGGAACTCGCTGACAGACATAGTTATTCGTGTGTACCAAAAACAACCTAAAATGATGTGCAGTTATGAATTTCGCTTTACATTGGGGCACGATATATTCTGGAATAGCAAAATAGCTTTGTTTTCCAATCCGGATGGATAGTGAAAGTATTTTGACGGGGCGGTGAAATCTACCCTATACTCTAGCGCACATTTTTATCGTCATCGTCTACTGGGACCTGATAAGTTGTGATTTTTGGATGGAGTTCGTGACTGTGATTAAAGATGCCCAAATAGAAAGTGAAACCAGTAATGGTGAATTCTGAAACATTATTAGAAAATCTGGATGGCTGTTCAAAGTCAAACTCAAAACAAAACGAGGTGACCTTGGGGTTTAGCAGTGTAAATAAAACTTCTTACACGGCAATACCATCCTAATTTGTAAGGCCTTGCTGCGTGTACAGACACTGAGAAACCAAGAACAGTCAATCAACTAAGGAAAAGTGTTTATTCATTCATTGCACACTCAGTCAATTATGACAGACTCGGCAGGTTTGATTATTCTTGTTTTGGACATTAGCAGTCCATCGCCACATAAGAGAAAGCTTTGGGTGCCTCAGGTCCAAATAGAATAAGAGCGAAATCCGCTGGTCTACTCCCAAAAGCAGTACGTAATCGCTCTTAATCAAATCGAATTACATTTAACAGTGAAGACGCAAAATATTCCGTAAAACTGCTTGTTCATTCCTCGGATTTGCAATGGATTTTGGTGGGTTTCCAATAACCGCGTTGCAAATTTGTCTACCCAAGTGATTGGTTAAATCAGTTACCATTTCGTAGAAATACTCCACTTTTATGTGAGTACGGCCAATGTTAGACCGTAGTACCTAACAGAAATGTTCGATTCGGAAGCTTTCCGATCCCAGCCAATCTCGGCGCTGGACAGAACTAACTATTGCAATCACCGAAGCAGCAGTCACACGAGTAACACGAGGCTATCAGTGCAAGTTTACGCAAAACGATTTCTTAATCCCGAAAATATGTGGATGCTTCGTGTTTATCGTTGCATGCTGTGAGCTCCAAAAACTGAACAAAGAAAATGTGACCAAAAGACTTCTTTCGTCAATATACATGAAGTAGGGCAAAACTGACGGGCATTTCTTCACTTACACCCATTCATTTGTTCGAAGTACTTAAGTAGCCTATTTTTTCCAAAGGAAACAAATCCATTTTGTATTTCGAGAAGCGTTAAAACATTGGTTGTAATCACCTTTCAGAGCTGAATTCTAGTCTTCTAAATCTAAGTGCGGAGAACTTTCACCGAATAAACAGTGGACTATTTCTGTAGACTCCTCGATACTAAGATCCGGTTTGCTTCACTTATGGTTTCGGTCAGATACCATTTTACATTGGGCTTGAGATTACTGACCTCTGACATCTTTTTCCTCCGCTGTTTAAGTAATAACCAAAGCCGTTTTAAAGGGAAGCTTTTTTGAAGCAATAAAAAGTTTACGTTGATATCAGTGATCGATGTCGTTTACGGCTATGTCGAAAATTCATCAAATCGACTTGCAATTAAACAGTCAAATGAATACTTACAATTTTCAGCTGAGCTTTGAGAAATGATTGAGTGTGAACAAGCAATTTTGGTGGCCATACGATGTAAGCGTGAATGTCTTATAGGACCTGATTCCAGGAAGCAGCCCAGTAATGTTCTCCGTCAGTCACCATTTGGGATATTTCTAAATTTACTTCAGTTTATCGAGCTGATGGAATGTCATAAAATTCACAAATTATCTTCCAATAGTTCTAGAAAGCATCAATTGCATAAGGCAAAACCCAGAAGAACTCGAACTGATCTATGCTTACGTGCCGGGCGGTTTCCGTTCCGCTGTGCACTCAGTGGCATTTTGTGCGTATTTTGAAGTGCAAAATGCATTCACAGCTATTTTCTTTGTCTTCAAAGCAAACTGAGTGACTAGAACTTCAGATCAGATAAATGTAAACGATGCGTAGAAACTTGCAGTGAGAAGACTAATTAAAATATAATTTATCATCATACTCGCACTTTCGTCCTAGTTTAAACTCATGGTGCACGCCCTGTTTTTCTGTTGTGAAGAGGTTGCCGTGCACTGCAATTTTCCAAAATGACAAAACCAGTTGCTACAACCCATCACCACACAGACCAAAACCGATTGCACCATTTTTGCTCCAAAACCAAAAGGGACATAGTACCAACATCATCTTGAATTGTGAGGAAACGCCTGCAAAAAACGCTACATTCAAGGACCGGAACCCTATAAAAATTATTTGCCTTTTTATCAAAGGTTTTTGCTCCAGTTTCTTCAAGTATTCGGCTGCCCTGTGATTAGTTTTACTACCGTGGAATAAAGTGTGGTCTGCGAGTTTCGAGTAGTGCATAAAACAGTTCGGAATTAAGTACTTCATATCTAAAGGAACCTCTGTCGGTTTCTCGGATAACTGCACAACTTTGAAACGAGAATTACCGAACGGCTTCTGATGGCCCTAAATGAAACATTCCGCTTCTCACGACTGTGAGGAATAAGTTACACGCACACTGAGAGCCACTTGTACAGGAGCAAAATTTCCACTTATACAAATATGTTGGAAATTTTGGCGTTTCTTTGCTCGTACTCGCACGTTGCGGTCAGTCCGGATTGGGGTCCATTTGTCGTTGGGGTAATAACCATTTCTTTGTCTGTAAAAGCAGAAGTTTAGTTTGGGAATCCAGATTTTCTCTCTTAGGCTGAAAATTCTGATGGTCGGTATCGAAAGAACTTATGAGTTTATGGCTACTGAATAAACAGACTCAAGACTGGCTGAGCAGCTAGAGGAGCATCACAACGGTTGTTTAATATCTTTCATATTCGATTATCTCGGGGAGTATAGAAACTTCCATGGAGCGATAAATAATCTTAAAAACCGATCCGGAAAACATAGCTATATGCTGGGGAATATTGATGTCATTCACGTAGTCGTCTTCAATTTCAAAACCTTTGTGGGCAAAGTACTGTTCAATAAGTTTGATACTATGTACACATTCGTCCATGAAATTGATTCGATTTACTGCAGAAGGTCATATGGATTTCGTAAAAATTTAGGTTACTTGAAATCGCCAGGCGGTCCATTCCGGCCTGCATTTGCGCGAGGACGGGATGGTGCCGGACAGCTGGATTGCAAAGCATTCGTGAAGACCAGAGGCATCTAATTTGGCTTCCCGAGTTAGCGCCATTGTCTAGGAGACAAATATGAAGAAACTGCCAAATTTTACTGCCGATTATTTGCAATTTATCTTTTGGTTCCTTATTTATTAATGATTCTACCATTTCGATTCGTGATTATCTCGCAAAACATCTCTGAGAACTATTTCGAGCACCCAAAAAATAATAACATTCACTTTTAGAAAGTAGGGTGAGACTGTGTGAAAAACTTTGATGTGTCAAATCAGTTTTAGTCTTTTCCATGCATTAATTAACTTACAGAAATATCGGTGTATCGCTCTAATGGTTCGACCAAGAGTATTTTGTCTCATATTTGGTCACATCGGCTTCTGGCTACCTGCTGTTTGGATACAATGAAAAACATTTTTGCAAAACGCAAAGTGAATACCCAATTTGTTGTGACTAATTTGTGATGGATAACCTTTTCTCAGTTCAGTGAAGTAATAAATGCGATCTCTATGTTGATAATTTGATGCTCTACGGAGTTGGCTATGTTACCTGTGAGCAGCTGGTACCCGTCTCTGACAAAAGGAAATTTAACGGACTAAGCGGAGTGGTCAGCAAACCGCTAATAGTCAGATAGTGTGGATCGGTGACCGAGATATTTCGCATGTGAGGATGGGTCGAACTGGGATCAAAGGTGATATACACCAGTGATGAGCTCTAACGTGATTTCCAGTACAGCAATGTGCAGCAGCCAGGATCTCAATCAGTGGGTCATTTATCTCCTCACATTTTGTATCCATGCAGTGGGACTGTGTGAGTGCACTTTTCGTGCGTCCCGTTGGATAAGCTATGGTTAAAAATGATATGATAAACATGAACCCAATATCCGTTTGTTTTTACATCGGCTTGTAGTATCTGCAATTCATCCGAAGCAATCAGTTGACAGGACCTACATTTTTGACTTCACCATGTGGTTAGGTGATTTTGGGCAAAAAATACGTGCCTAGACAATTTCAGTAGTTGCTAATCGATTAAGTCAGGTTCTTTGCAAATCAGCTTTCGCAGAATGCAGCTGTTCTTCTGCAAAGAAATAGTTCCTAATTTATTAATTTTGTTAGATCGCTTTGATTTTTAATTGGCTTTTTTCTCAGTTCTTTATAAGGCAAATATTCCCGGATTTACTGATTGGATGCATGATGATTGATTCATTAATGTACATGCCCACAAAAATCTTATGCTGGGTTGAGATGTAGGGCAACAGCGTGGCATTTTTGGTCCATTAGGTGTCAGCAGCTCAACAATTGCTTGGTAACCTCAGTCCACCACCTCTTACTGACCCTTGAGAAAGTGATTTGCTTACAATTACCATTTTTGAATAATATTCCAAAGACAAATTGGTTTGGTCAAGAAGTAGTTTGTTTTGTTGGTTGAACATTTTGTTCTCCTGTACTCAAAATCACACGAATGTTATAGTCATCCTTTTTGTTTATTCGCACTTATCATGGCACGATTGCTAGGACAATTTCTTTCTACGAACGTAGTTCTAAGTTAACGTCACCTATCGTTACGTGTGTCAGACTCAATAACCCAACTGAAACGAAGGGCCAGTTCAATCACAGGATACTGTAACAGGAAATGCGACTCGGTAAAATAGTTCCGATAACTTTTTTCTCTAAGCTAACAAACAAGAAACCAGTTTTCCAGTAGTAAATGGTAGTTTATTGCCATCACTTTTAACACCCTAAGAAACAACGTCATGACTGAAACATTCGAGTGCTTCTAACCGGAAATTCCATTCTGTGTTGTCATATTTTACGACCCAATAGAATCATTTTGCCGAGTTAATCGTATTCTTCTAAACCTTGAAAGAGATCCATCTGTAGGCAAGCGTGAAAATAGTAGACTATTTTTGTGTTTGATGCCAGTATCCACACGTTTGCTAGATTGCCGACATACTCGTCAAGCAGTGTATTCAGAAGATCGACTACGTTTCCCAGTCCAGTTTACTTTTTGTCCGCTTTGGTTTTTTGAAGAAACCAATCTGATTTTTGTTCCATCGGCCGCGTCAGATTATTCTGAAATGTCCTAATGGCACTGATGACATATACTTATCAAAATAATCCTATCATGTTTCTGTCGCAAAAATAAACACGAGTTGTCATTGGAGATTGCATAGTATGCATTCAACGATGCATAGCTCGAGGGACAGCATCCGACTAATTTTACGTGCAAATGTCAGTGTGATGTACGTAAAAAACAACCGAATGCGACAAATAGCTATTCGAGTGATTTTGCTGATAGTCCGATGGGGAGAGAGTCAGTAATTGTGTCGTCAGTTCGAAACACCGGTACATTTTATCCAAACGTTAATGGTTTTAGGTGAAAATCCGAAATGTCCATTCCACTAAAAATTTCATATTGTATTTGTTGCTCGTTTCTGAGTATCTCAATTTGTAAAGAGTTGAAGATACTTGACTGACGCAAGAAACTCGAACCAGGTAAAATCAGAGTTAGACAACCAAATTTGATGTGTATTAATGGAGGAATATTAGACTGAACTGCATGAAGTATGTTAATGTCTCATGTGGTGATATTGTCCAGAAGCACTAGTGAGGTTGTATCCTTTTATTCTTGTATGTACCGTTTGACCAACCCAGAAAAACTAATATACGAAGGGGTTTTCATCAAATAATGCTCCGACAGGAAAATTTTCTACCTGGGCAACCGCAAAAATGACTAGCTAAAAACATTTTAATGTCAACAGCCAGATAAGCAAATAAAATGAATTTACCATCATGGGTTAAACTTACTGTACACTCTGTCGGGCGACGTGAACTATGCCATTTGGGTTTCTCAAGGGTGCTGCCCGACTATGCAGGTAGACAAGCGTTTTTTCTTGGCTAAAGCGTGGCTAATTGCTTCTGACAAATCCTTTACGTAAGTGATGAAAAGAAAAATTCACTCTGAGGCACAGGCTGAAATGGAGTATAGTTCCATTGAAGTGTTCACCTCTCGATGCATACACAGTGCTAATCCTCAGAATATAGATTTTTTTCATTAATCATCAAAACAGACCAATCACTTCGAAAAATGAAAATTGCTGGCACATCACTTGGTCAGCTATTGGGAAAAACTAAGTCCCAAAAATTCATAGGCCAGCCACAGGGATGAAGCCACACTGAAAATATACCCAATAAAGGTGCTATAGTCAAAAGAAAGTCACCGATCTTTTCCTTCATATTAACGACCACTTCGAAACAGCATTTTCGTTGCTCCTGGAACCAAAAGTTGGCTTCTTAGGACAGAATTCTGACAACCAACACACTCTAGCTTCGTGAAAAATAAAGTGGACCAATCTTTGGTCCACCTCACTTTCACGTTATCCAAATTTTACAAAATAGCTTAGACGTGGTCTTATGTTACGTCAGATGGTGACCAACCGTCTCGTTTATAAATCCGAATCCGTATGATTCTGATAAAGCCAGCTGACAAAGAACAAACAGTAGAAGAGATCCTACGGATACCATTTACAAGTACACCATTTAAAGACTGAGCATTTGAAATTCAATGAGATTCCAAAAATCTAAATTTTTGGACAATGAGATTGGAAGCTAGCTTTTGCTGGCATCTACCTTTTTCATTTGACTGTGCTAAATCAGGTACCTAGGAAATAGCGATCTATGACGCGACTGTAAGGCCTGCGTCTAAACATCGAACCAACAAAAGAATATGAATGGCAAGTAGTGAAATCAATACTCTTGAGGAAAATGAATTCTTTCAGGTATTATCTTGTACTGATCTGGTCATTTCGGATAAAACAAAATTCACATGAGAGCTTTAAAATGACTGCAATGTGTGGCAGTTAAAGAAACCTGGGGAGATACTTGGAGAGCAACTAAGCGAAGACGAGACACTAGTGAAAAAACATTGCAAGATTTTGTTTAGGGCCAGATGGCCCAGGTCTCCGAATTAGGAATTGGACACTTTTAGATCAGCAGACGCTATGGAATGGTCGCTTAATGACAACATTACCTTGATTTAAAATGAAACATTGAGAAATCAGCAAAATGAAGTTTAACGACCAGAATTTCCAGGAAGCCATCATAAACTGTTCTTCGTGGTAGGATCAACTTATCTAACATGGTGGCATTTTAGGGCGAAAGTAGTTGAAAAGGCGAAAACCTAATCCATAAGTAGTGAAGTTGAATTTCGAATATTCAAGCACTCCGAGATCGATAACAAAATCGATAGAAAAGACTAGATGGAAACACTTCAAACTGATTCCCACTAGGCTGACGAAGAACATCTTCGGAGCAAGAAGACTTCTGCACGTTATTCAGAAGACGTATCACTAGGACAAGCAGTAGAATGATCTTAGGAAAGAAGACCAACCCAAAAGTGCTAGAGGTTTTGATGAATGGTCGCTTCAAATAACAGCCAGTTTTAATTTGTTAAAATCTACTTGAAAAATGATGTTTGTACTGTGAAGTTACGGAATGCAACAGTTACATATTTAGGAGTTATTACGAAGGAGAGGCAAAGGACAACAGTCCAAAGCGTAAGGATACTGTAGGAAGGGATGTTAAACTGGTTAAGTGTTTTAAAGATGTGCCAAATCGATTCAGCCGTCCTTAGAGTGCACCTTTGGCTAAGAAAGGGATACCATTTAAAAACGCCAAATAGGGAAACGAATAACTGACAATAGCCAATTTTGTAAACCGAATCGTGCAGAGAGCGAAAGGTGCCGTGATAAAAAGCCTGAATACAATTGTTGATGATGCGATCCGGGATTAGGAAACTGTTCCCTGCTTCCAGAAAGCCAAAATTCTCAAAATTCACTGTTTTACTGATCACAGTGGTCATTATTTCATCTAACAGAACTGATCCCAATGTGCGAAATAAATGGTTTTTCAGCCCAATTTAGAGTGAATATTTCATTCGCAAAAGTTTCAGATTAGGTGGGAGTACGTCATGCATATAATTACGAAGTGCCTGTAGTTAGCTGGATAACTGCAACAGTTGTCGGATCAGTATTCGTATTGCACTGCTCGTCTACATGCCTGACTTTTTCCACGAAGATTATTGACTATGGTAAAACAAGATGTGCATATTAATTGCAGTGGAGGTTAAACCTTGAATTTTATGGCCTTATTTGTTGTCACTCCAGGAATTCGAAAGAGGTTTAAGCTATCCTGTCAAGGGCAAAACGAGATTACCGAAGATATCAGGTAACACTGTACCCAAATATTCTGCGAGTGCATTCGCAGAATTGAGGGCATGCACAACAGGTAACAGGATGTATGTTTGATCGTGTTCTTATTGAGAGGAACACGAAGCCATGGCGCTTCTGTGGTTTTGCATCACTTGCTTTGTCCCAACGAATATCTGATTCGCTGAAACGGAGTAAATTTAGCGTCCAACCAGAAGGTGAGTGTGGTCATTCGATGGAACGGAAGAAGGCAGTTGCAAGCAAGGATTTTCGGTACCGTCGATGAAAATATCCAAAGTGGACTTACACCTGATTGGAATGAAACCAAGAGTGTGATCCAAACAACAGGAATTAGTAAATATGATCATTTACGAGTTTTCAATAAAAAAGCACGAGAAAGTCGAAATTGATCAAATTTAGACGGACAACTACTCACCATGAAAGTGATTACTATTGTTATTATTTTTCCCACAAAGCAAAAGGGAAACAAATACTTTTAACTGATTACTAATCCTCGAAAAAATGAAATAAGATTTGACACTTTGTCATTACTGTTGTCATCAAAAAGGAGAAACTTGGTAGAACTGTTGACGTACATAGAGATGAACGACAGAAACAACTCCGTTCGTTCATTAAACCAACTATTTCCGGAGTCTTGACCACAGAACACACCAGTTCTCGTGAGGGTCAGACGCTAATGGGAGCGGCTTTTTCCTTGTGTTGACCAAAGCGAAATGAGTTTTCGTTCTGAAAATTTACAAACCACCATCAGTTTCCTGGCCCACCTTATGGTCGCGTGCAAAATGCAAGCTGGATGACGAGACAAAGGTGGACGCATTACCAATGCGGATGCAATCCTCGTGTTACCGGATTCCGGTTCATGTGAGACTTGATATGAATAAACTCCCAACAACAACGCTGGTGCGCTTAACAAATTGTGACACAATCAGTCTGGAGGCTCGCAAAAGTGCTGCTCGTTAACCTGCCTGATTTCCAGTGTACCCCGGTCACCTCCGGTAGCCTTAGGAAACAGTGTTGCTTTTCGAACCACTTTGTTGGTCATGTGCGTTCCGAAATGAATTAAGCTGTCGGTAAACAAAGCAGCCGATATATTTGTTGACTTTGTGAGCATGTTTGGTGCATTCGGAGGTTCGACACCAAAAAGTACTAAGTTCAACGAAGGCAGATGCGTACAGATCTTCTTATCACAACTTTTAAATGGACCAATGGAATTCGATCTCATTTATTCTTGGATAAAATGGGATCATTTAAACTAAATACTGAACGCTATAATCTCTTGAATTCATGTGATTCTCAACAAATACCGTCATCGGTGCGGTTTTTTGTACTGTTGGTCAACTACTGTGCAGTAGATCAAATTGAAAACTGAGGTCATTTTTCATTGCAATGTAATTAGCAGGATCAGTACAGTTATTTCGGTTTTAATACTTTTGGACTGAGAACTTTTCGTAAGATAAAAATATAACATCTTAGTTAATTCGAATTTTATATCATTTAAGGAATACGAAAACGAGTACGATTCTAATCTTGGGGGTTTAGCAACTACATGGTGTAATCGACTCAGTGCAAAATGCTTTAAAAGCTGGACACGAAAATGTCAAGTTAGCGTAGTATTCATTCCAGCCAACGCGTTTCTCATTTCCGATGCGTATCACGCAGTTTCTATGATTAGATGTTAACTTTAAACACTTGATGGGTGTGTCACCATTTTCAGAATTTTCAGGCACCTTTCTCGATAGATGAATCCATAAGGGCAAACGTGTACAGTGTCAGGCAACGAACAAAGCACTGGTGGGTAATTGCAACCGGTAGACACATTGTGGAACGGCATTATGCAAATAGGCTAATGCTGGGTAGCATTTAAATAAAATTAATGAAGAAAATCACGCATAACTATCGCGGAGTTTTGGGAGCTTATTGACCAAAATGTGCGAATACTGTTACGATTAATACTCTTATGACAGAGAATACTTCCATGCCCTCCAATTCACGTACTCGGTGCACGCCACCTCCTGTTCCACTGCACGCACAATACAAAAAAGCGTTAAGAAACCCATTTTGTTTACCCGGACATTAACTCATTAGGTCCCTTTTAACGGAACGTTGGCGGCCAAGTAAGCTGTCCGTCACCACTGTCCTCATCATTTTGATTGTATTAGTGAACCTAAAGTAGGTATTCCGGAAGCCTAATGGTATGAGTGGATTTTACCCGCACTGTCACATCATCAACCCTATTTTAACAAAATACTTGAATATTTGCCAGTTAGTTTTCACCTCGCTGGTTTCAACACCAACAAATCAGTTGTCCGGTGTGAAAATGCAAAATAAAGATGCACTTTTTATGCCTATTTTATCTGTCGATGTCACAGAGCAGAGTTGAGGTGTTTGCACACGTTGTATGTCTTATTTCGTTGACTTTTAAATAAAACCATCTCCTGTCAAAGAATATTAATTTTCGACGAAGCGATCATATTAGTTTCGGCCGAACTCGAGTGAAGCAACGCTTCCGGTGCTCTTTTGTGACAATAAAATTTGACGTATTCGGTTGCTACATGATTGCAAACATCTCAGTAGAAAACGGCGAAAGGATATTGCAATTGGTGGACGGCTTCATTAAATGAACTTCACTGATTTAATCGAGGATTTGATGTATCCATGAACATGTGGGACTCGTGATTTATGGACTTCTCTGAACACTGAAAATTCAACGAGGACTTCCAAGTGTGTGATAACCTGATTCTTTGATCATAATCATTGGTTGTACTCATCCGCGTTCGGTTCGTTTGTTCTGGAAACGTCAGTCACGAAACGATTCGAGTAACTAGACACAAAACTATCTAATAAAAGAGGGAGATCTAGCTGGTGTTGGTTCACAGCTATTGCATCAAAGTCGATTGCATATTAGCTTCGGACTGTTAAACTGTATCTGCATGATTAACTATGAGAAAGAACGAAGAAGAAAATTTCGAACAACCAGTGTCATTACTTGTTGCTAAATAAACTGCCGGCCGAAATTAAGTTGACCCAGGACTGCGCTGCAGTCATTCCGAGTTAAAATAAACCTTGCCAAGTATACCTCCCCTTAGCTATTCGATTACTGTCTTTTAGGAAACAATCATTCATCGTAAACTTTTGGATGGAGTAAAAAATGACAACACATTTAAAATCTAATCTTTCCTTATTTTCACATTTTAGCTTTTACTTTTTCTATTAACAAAATAATAAAGCGGAACATTTTTAGCAAAAAGTAACGGCCTGCGGTGGGCTGCCAAGTGGAACGTTGATCGCGTGTGAGAGGGTTTGAACATGCAACCTTCAAGTTCAAACTGTAAACAGAGACTACCTCGTTTTCCGTTTCTGGTTCTCTTGGTTTAAATGAGATAAATGCCGCTCACGTTATCTGAGTGACACTACGCATTTCTAACCTTATCATACATCCACTTTCTGTCACCTGCTTCTTGTTGAGATAGATTCCCGTAAACCATCTTTTGTATTTCTATCCGCGTTTGAAAGCAGGTACCTTTTGGTGCAATTTGAGCATAGCCTTCGCAAAGGTTTCCACGTTTCACGTCTTGCTGTAGCTTCACCTCCGGATTTATATTAAATTCCATTTCGAAGATCTGTGAAAATCACTGAAACTTAAAAATGCTGACAATAAAGAGTTGATCGCAATTTAAAGATATCTAAAAATGTTTCTTTTCTCGTTTCTTTGTGCCAGGCATTTCGCTTTACTTTTTCCCCATTCAAATTAATGATCTTCAGTCAGTGCTAGATAGGTCACATGACCACACTAGATCTTTTCACCGTGCAGCGCCATTGCAACTCAAATTGGACTTTGAAAATGCCGAAAGATCCCGAATTAGTTAGGTAAATAGAAGCCATGTTGCTCCTCAAAAGGAACATGCACGCCCCAATTATCTGGTCTTAAAAGAAGAAACAAATATGCATATGGTGCTATGCGTAAATAGCATCAAACAGGAACACACATTTGTGAACTACTGATAAACAAAATTAAATCAACAGTTCAGTGACCATTACCGGGTTGCATAAATCTTATGCACCCCCAGACTAACGCAACAAATAAGATTAATAAGCTAATAGCAGGAGATTATGTTTTCAGGAAACTATTCACCATGTTACCTCAACGCTCAACTCATAACCAAGAAACGGCCTCTGGCCGCGAAAGTCAGAGACTGATAGGTGCGTCATCATGGGGTGGAGCTCAGCAAACCGTTGCAAATCAGCCCTGTCGCGTCATGAGTGAAGCTTTTGCTCACATTCGTTCGTCCCGATTGGGGCAATCTCAGTGATTCATAACGACCTTGAAACAGTTATACCGCACCCCCACGGTTTCTTAGTGGGTAGCTGAGCATCGTCAGATGGTAAATAATTC
Organism: Fasciolopsis buskii; assembly: GCA_008360955.1. NCBI lineage: Eukaryota > Metazoa > Platyhelminthes > Trematoda > Plagiorchiida > Fasciolidae > Fasciolopsis > Fasciolopsis buskii. The sequence goes on along the minus strand of LUCM01007726.1, from coordinate 50,388 downwards.
TTTGAAATACGGTTAAATGTCATACCAACACCCTGAACCACCTTTTGTCATCGTTTACAAAATCGGTCTCAGCTCTCAAGTCTTGCATGAAATAAAGCGTATTCTCATACCTAATTCGGCTTGTATATTCCAGACGATGACAAAAGTGTCAGTATCTCTGTCTCAAAATAAAGGTAACAGATTCATTTCCACTAGCTCCTGCCGGATTCACCAACCGGTGGCCTCCAAAAAACCGCGACCCTCTTTGGGAAACTTGCGTAGTTTGCCGCAGAATGCCTCATCACTGTTTGCGTGAATGGATGACGGAATAGAGAATCACCCTTAGGCTGGAAACTCCAAACATTTTAGTGTTATTCTTCACGATGTGGGGGATAGATAGGACTTAGTTTCATCAGAAGAGCGTTAATTGATAAAGGGAGATATAGATAGTCCAAAAACGTATTTCATTTGTTTGAACCGCGTATCAAGTACCATGCTTTCATTCTTCATTCGGAATTTTAAAAACTAACGTCATCTTGTTGAACCCAAGGCATCTAGTTATGTCTTGACTATCTTATTTGCATATTTTGTCACGTAACACAAAACGATAAAAAACTAATCTGCCTTGAATTACCGGGGAATTTTCTCACTAAGAATTTTCCGCCTAGATTTCGAAACGCAGTTGTGTTTTAGTAATTATGAGTAAACACAAGAAAAAACCGCCCATTTTAGAATTTCCGCACAAGGAAAAATAATCTGCTGAAATAAGCCCGACTGGATCTTGAATGTGTCCTCCATATCAAACCGTTTGTTGGCGATTCAGTTGGGCAAACATGAAAAAGACTAGAGTGAATGTCTTATGGTACACCGTATTCATTCACAAATTTTGCGACCAATAATTTGGTCCACACCCCCTCGGAATTTCATCCGCGCTGCTTTTCCTATCTCGATAGCGTCAGGTGTCGACCATGCGTGTTATCTCACCGAAGAACAAAAATGAATTCGTCTAACAGGGTCGTGCGTGCAGTACACTTGGACACACGCATACACACGTCAAATCTTTGTGAATAAATCCCACTTTGTTTTCTTCTAGCGTGCTCGTACTGCGTCATAATGGAGATGTAAATACGGTGGCTGAGACAGGATATGAACTAAATTTTTAGCACATCTGCTAGTTCGAAAGTGGTTTTAGTTTATTGGAGTAATTAATAGTTGGTATTCTTGGAGAACGATAGAAGAAATATTCATGGACCTAGTCGCAAGTGATATTCCTGTGACAGGGTCATTTAAACCATCTGCTAATAATACATTTCACAAAGTTTTGCGGAAAAATGTCTGCTGATGACAACTTTAACATGCTTTAAAACACACACCGATAAATAAAATGTCTGCTTCAATTGATTCCAACTCTCGGTCGCCATCGCTTCTCCCCACTGACTTCAGCGAGAAGAGCAAAATCGAGCCAACACAAAAATTCATTTAGTCAGCAAAAGCGAATCGTTTACATTGACCTCCTATGGCCAAAACTCGCTGATCGATTCCTCTGGTAGTTGATTCGGTCCATCATTATTTAATACTCATCCCCATCCACTGAAAGCCTCTCTCGGCAGCTTTGTGACGCCATTCTTCTTGCTTAGGAAGTAGTTTCCGACTTTCATTTTCGGTTCCAGCACAAAGACCACCTCCCGCAACTTCTCATCATCTCTGACTGGCAAGCAGGAAAATGCAATTCGCACGAACAGCAATCGTTGGTTGAACCGTTGATCCATTGAACTAAACTGGTCCAGTAGGGCAATCTGAGGGTAAACTGAATTTTCTTGTCCGGTTAGAATATGACGATCAGCGCAAACGAATTTGTATTCCACCCTGAAACTTCATTTTGGAATTCATCATCAAACGATGGTAAACAGAAGACAAACAAAAAATTACCGTTTACTCAACAGCGATATTGATTCAGCTACCAGATGTCACTTGCAAGCGGAAGTGCTCTTTTGAAATATTGAAAAATTATGCAAAATATTGTGATCTTGTTACCCGAACTCAACAGTCTGCGCGATGTTTGCCGGTTCCCACCAAACATCTGGTTCACAGGACAAAGAGAATCTTCTGAGAGCTTGTTTTGTTTCGTTTTTAAATCTTCCTCGTTATACTATCAGCCTGCAATGCATCATATCACTTTATTCACCACCTTAGATGAGTTATATACTGAATCGGTTTTAGTTTAAATCGAACTAAAGTCCATTGGGAAGGAAAAAGCACCAGTGGGATTTCCTGTTCCTCTTGGGTAACGTTCGTAAATTTTCATCTGGACGAACTTCGCATTTAGCAACTCTTTGCTGGATTATGAGTAAACGGAGGTGGGTGACAAAGTAAAGACAGTTGTCAAGACAAACTTGAAAATGAAATCTCAAGTCGCTTTTAGTAATTGGCTTACCATGAAATGAAATTATTTGCGTGACATGTTTTCTTTTTGTGACAAATAGGGTTTGTCCGCTCTATACCACTTGAATAGCAACTAGAATTGCATGCTTAGAAACTGAACAAACAAAATCATCTGTAGATTTCGAGAAGAAGGGCTGGGAAACTTCGTAATCCGTGCCGAACAAATTGAGCTGGTCATCTTTGAAATATGAATTTTCTAACGTCCGTGCTTCGTTCGTTTGCCTATTCAAATGACCCACCGAATAAATTATTGCTTGCCAACGGCAGATCAAACTGAATGCAAATTTACAATTTTGAGCTGCCGGTCGATTTGTTCCGGAGAAACAAACACGGCGTTGTTTCTACATTGAAATTTGCTAAATAACTGACCTTCTACTGCTGTTTTACAGCTAACCACCTCCATCATGGCGACTAGCGCCAGAACGTTCCTGAGCAATCATTTTGGCGACGGACCAAATTAAAATAGCACCAAGTTGCATGTCGCTCTTTTATCAATTACCCATTTTAATCATTCGATCCACGTTGTCTATTCTGTGATTTCCAGTGCATGAAGAAAAACCCCTAACTAGATCGTTATCGCTATACCGCTTTATTTATAAATTAAGTTGGATGAATAGTTGCATCCGATTATTCCCAAATGAACAAACCTTGTGATTCGAGCTCCCCTCTCCTATTTTATTCTACAAAAAGCACAGCCTAGGCCAGCAATTTCCTTGCGATTTTGGCAAATTGGCTCTTCGGATATGATCGATGTGGTTGGCGATCCAGTGAACATTTTCCAACCTTCTGGTTTGAGTTCAAAAATTGTCCTGCGCCGTCATGGCAAAATGAAGAGCTGTGCGAAAAAATTCTATTCTATTCCATAATAATTGTTTATCGCTGTAATTATAGCGCGACGGTCTACCCCGGTAAAGGATTAATGATATTTCACACCGTGAAAGAAATATGCATTTCACATCCGCGGCAATTATGGGGCAATATTTTGCTCTCAAGAATCCTGCGTAGAAAAGAATGGATTAGTTCAAATCATTGGAAGATAAAGAGAGCAGAAAGAAGACAGTGTTTTCCGATATGCTTGCCTAATAAAACCAATCGTCTGCTTCAAAAAAATTAGTCTATATTTTGAACAGTAGGGGAGTGATTCCTGGACTATTTGCTAATACAGTCCAGCTGAATCAGTAAGTATGCAGACCACTTTGGGTGAAACTTGGCTGATCTACCATCCAAGTAACTTCAGATTTTGGCAAAAAAATGAAAGCTAAGGGTGTGTTCCGTTATCCACATCGGTTTTGGTCACTTCGTGACTGGCCAGTTGATGAAGACTTCACGTGTGGACCACAACAAAAGCACTCAGTTGTTTGACAGTCCTCCGGTGTTTACCGCGCTTATGTTGATTGCTTCTTACTGGAGGCTTGATATGATATTTAATCGCACTTTTCGGTACTGGCCTTTGGCAATTTTGTTGGTTGTCAAAAATGTGATCACCCTAAAAAAAGTCGATAAAATGGCTGATTGTTTTAAACCCGTCTACACATGCTCTCTATACTTACCGTTTTTCTGTTTTATTCGGTGAACAATACAGGCTACCCGCGGGCCTGAAGAACATTCTTCATGAATTGTTCTATTTTCTTCTCTACTTGGTCTGCATGGCGCAGGGTGAGAGGGGGTCCCTGTGGACGAGTGCACCTATCGGGCTGTGTCTGTTAGTTTTCAGAGCAGAACCAGAACATGGATGGCATAGAACCACTGGATCTAGTTGCTCGTCGACAAGTGGCTCATTGTAGTCCACCTTCCTTATATTTTAGAATTAAGTGAATACGAATAATACGATGTTTTTTGATTTGCTTTCAAGAGAGGCAGCCTTTAGTTGGCTGCGACCTACTTCCGAAAAACAATGTGCTTTGATGCATCACTAACATAATGAAGCTTGACGGTAGGAGGAAGTGTAGGGAAGTGTAAGCTGACTCTATCAGTTAGCAAAAAACTGCCACCCTGTCACCGTTAAAAATTGTTGCGGCAAAAGTGTAAGTTATTTATGACAAATGTTTTGAGCCCAGAAAAGAATCAAAGTGTTACGTGATGTTATGATTTGTATAAATATATTTCCCTTGCACCGGAACAGTTGAAATCAAGGGAGAAGCCAAAAATGAAAACCCTTTCACATTTCCTTTTACTGGATTATTTCGGTTTAGTTTCCAAGCTACCGTACACTGGAATGTGTGATACTGTGAGCTCCATAAGCATGTCCCATTTTTTGACTCGGAAAAAATTTATTCTCGACCATCGTCAGTCAACAGAATTACGGTGATTGTAAAATTGGTTGTTGTATGCATTTCTGATTTCGCGTTTTAGGTTCACATTTTGTGTCGTTAAATGGTGGAAAACTTTATTCCCAGCTTGGTCGTTCACCAAACAACTGGTCAGCTGGGGCGATTCTAGTTGCCACCTTTCAGCTGAAATATCACCGTGAAACAAGGATACGGTTATGCGCAAAAAATAGACAACCGTTGCGTGCAATAGTACCCGGTAGGATAGAGCAAATGATTAATATCTAACAAGTCCACAACCATGTTCTCTGGTCGGCCAACGGACTGAAATGTGCAGGCTAAAGCACCAAAGTCAGTCTGAACAGGGTTCTTTTTTTCGTCTGGTCATTTTCCTTGATGCTGATGGCCCAAATTCCATTCACTTTCAGTCTTCATCTCCACGTTCAGGACTTACCTAATAGGGTATGCGGAATGGGTGTACTAAAACCCTACCGGAAGGACAATGGTAGCATAAGGAATGTAGCAAAGTAACTAATAGTGAGATAATACGATTAACGAAGAATGGAAATCCTCTAATTTTTAAATTCTCTGACACGGACAAACTCTGGAGCCGTACCAAATAGCAAACCTAACTGTACTGCAGCACTAAGAATTTCATCGTGTCGACCGTAAGCGCTTTAGTATTATCGGAGACATTCAATTTAATGGTAATTATTATAGCTTAAGGCGTAACTTCGTCTACGTCGGTGGTATTCTTTCATACATGATGTAAGTTATCCACTCCACATGCAATAGCATGCCTTGACATACTCATCGGCTTCATATTAAAGGATAAACGGGTGGATAATTTCTTGTTCGTTTAACTTTTCACTGTTCAGATTGTTCAACCTCTACAAATTCCGTGATTTTGGATTTGAAAATCAAACTTGAACATTCAATGATCAAATAATGCATTAGTTTACTACTTTCAGTTTTTATAATGGTTAATTTTGCACCAAAGTGCTCTGGTTTTCGTTGCTACTTTGCTGCACTATCTAATAAAAAGACAAAAAGTAAACTTTTAATTGGGGAAGACGAATTGCGAAACAGTATGTTGGACCACTATACAGAACAGGACAGATTTCCAATGCAAAGACGCAACCGATTGCCAAATTCGGCCAAATAAGTGACAGTCTGCAACTATCGTTTAGGGGATCACGGTAGTCAACCTACATGGGTGGGGCGCTGATAAAGCTTTGCAGATCTTTATGTCATGTTATCCACTGGTCATCTCGAGACATTTTCCGAAAACTAACTTCATTGAGGCACAGCACATAACGAGGCAATCGTTCTGTGGTCGTCCGCAAAACATGTCTCAACTGCTTTCTTCAAATGGAATTCAAATCCCTTCCTAAATATTTGGTTCTAAGCTCCAGCAACTGACGTCTAGCCTTTGAGTTACTCAAAAACATTCTGCAATCATATTCTACGAATATGATGAGAAAAACAGCGTCAAAACACCCAAAGACTTCGTAGCCCCTTTGTCCTCAACGGCCACTGATTCTGAACCATATAGTAGGGCCTGTGCTGTGTATACTCGACATTTGGTCGACAGCCGAATATCACGGCGATTTCACAGTTGTTTAAACTTCTTAAACTCTAATTGGGCCCTGTACGTTTGCGAAAACAATTCATTTGACATACGACCACCTTGTTCTTCCCTCACAAGGACAAGGTTCGGCTCCGATCCAATCCGACAATGCAACAGCAAATTACACTTTGAAGGTGCAAAACATATCCCTCCAGATGTCTCTGGTCATCATTGGAAGGCATAAAACTTCCCGCAAGTCATACATCAAACAGTGTGATATTCGAGGAAATACAAGTGACAATATTCTGGCGTGAGAAAGGACCAACCTACCTAATTACCTCAAATAACAGAGTTTAAATGGGGGAAGAGAGGCATCCTGACGAACATCACTTCTCTTGGTGAATTCGGCGAAAGTTTGCTATGATCGCGGACTGCGCTTCAGCAATTTTTTAAGTCAGTGAAACCACGGTGTGATCGAAAACCAGATTGACTATCAGGCATACAACCCTGGCGAGCACTATATAATTGGTGTAGGATGATCCCCAAGAGCAGTTCAGATGTTGCAATTACTAAAGTAGTTCCTTTGTGGTATTCTTATCAAAACCTAACAACTTTCTTGCAAATCGGTACAATTATCAATTAAACACCATTGCTCAGGAATCTGTTCTCTAACCCAGATTGACCCCAAAGGTTTTCTTAACTCTGATGTTACCACTTATTCACAGCTTCTGGAGAAATAAGAGAACAGTCCTTCTGATCCAACTGTCTTCTCCGTTTTTGGAAGGCTTACCTTCCTGACGACCTCCAGTTCTACTGACTTCTAACCGCATTGTTTCTCCTCCAAGGGCGAGTGCAAGGTCCACTGCAGCAACTGGCCAATAATCTGATCTCAAAAATGCCCTGCGCAAAGCTCCAGTCGACGCCTGTTGGAGTGAACTCGTGAGCTGACAGATTCCCTGATCACCTGACCTACATCCGATTATAGTGTACCGATACCCTTAATCGTTAGCAGTTTTATTCGTTTCCTTATTCACCACCGCTCCCGATGACTTCTTAAAAAATCCGCATCTTGACTTGGTGTATCGACGGGCCATACAAGACTTAACTGGTCCAAATAATAAAGTAGTTAGCTAGGAAAATTAAATAAGTTCAAAGAAAACGGGTTATAATGAATGAAAAAACGTCATTCCTGATTGTCAGATAATAATCCCGGATAGTCAGCTAAAATAAGGCAATGGTCTGTAGACGGCAAATTGGCAATGGCAGGATGCCTATCCAAGCATCATCAGCAAGTAATCCCAAGGTTAATATCTTGACCGTCAATGATACACGCCGTACAACGCGGTCACAAAAAATTAAAACAGCCTGCGGGACAATTTATTCACCCCAGTTACGAAGCAAATGAGCTCAGAGACAGTCACAAGGAAGTTTGGACCATTCAGTAATGGTCGTATTTACAGTAACAGATATGACACAAGTAAGCAACAAGAACGAGAGCACAAGTTAGTGCACAGAGCTTTGGACAGACTGAATCTCATTTTTATTAGCTTTCTCACGTTTGAATTTAATTTTTCGAACATCTAATAAAATAAAACTAAATGTGATAAGTCACTGAATATGAACGCTTTCCATGCTCCACCACGTGGGGACTACCGGTTATTTGATCGATTAAATAAAGGTAGCAACGAAAATCAATAAACCAGCTTAAACTGCATGCTTGATACCGGCTCCAGATGAAAGCCGTATGCATGCCTGGCTGGGTGAATAAACTAAACCTTCGATATTCAGATTCAGAATGAGCAATTACAGAATGTCTCTATTCTTATAAGCCTTAACGGTGCCTTCATATCTTTTGGCGGTTTATTTATTTCGACAATCTCTATTTTTCACCCTAATTCATGTTGTTTGTGTGATGGATGCGGTCACTCCTAGTCATCTGTCTCATGACGTTCTCATCTAAATCCCTTGCACTTCCTGCCTCCCGAACTTCATCACTTACGTTTTTCTACCCATTTTTCGTCAGACTTCTAAAAATTAGATGAAACCGCAGTACGCAACAAATCGAACAGAGTTATATGTTGACGCCACTGGCAGTGCCAATCAAATCCGAAATTCTCGTTCATGATGACATGGAAAGTTCAACCCTAAAATATTATGTTTATTTCATTTAGTCTTGACTTATTCTTCTTAGTATAGTGGTTTTCTTATTTCCGAACGACCCAATCAATGCGATTCTTACAAACCACCCCTCCAACTATCCCAACTCGTGAAATTTACAGCAACTGTTAAGAGTGACTTCTTGTACGCCTTGTTTTCCAGGTCCATTGGCGTTGCCAACTAAGCCTGACGTCACCTGAGAGAGATTGTCGAAACGATTTCTTCGGCAAAATTTTTGGAGTATGATTCAACACTGAATTTCTGTACTGAAGAAGAACCCTACGGAAATTACGAACTGCCCCGTGTCCACAATTCAGTCAGTGCTACGAAAAACCATGGTTACTAAAAGAAGTAACATATAACACGTGTTGGATTTGCGTACATGGACAGCTGCCTTCATTTTCCATCAAATTGTGCCAGATGTGGTGAATTCATAAGGCAGCATCTGACAGTGCTAAAATATCGACTAAAGTGTTGTCTCATCAGAAGTTGCTCAATGGATCCCGACTTTCCCCGTTCATCTGGGAGCCCCGGGCCACCCAGCGAATTGACGACGTACCGAGTGAATGGATTTACTATCCACGGTCCTTTCCATGCTGTTAACTTGATTTTCGATAGCCTCTTCTGCATTTCACATTTGGTCACTCCTTGTGAGTGCGCACACACTAGAACTTTGTTTGATGCGGGTGGTTAAAATTTTATGGATATATGTAGTACTTGAGGGTTTGCACTTCATGCTTGGGAGTTTCCTACTACGAATTGGGCAGACCAAATTGTATATGTTCTACTGGCCAGCAACGTCAAAGAACCTGAGTACTTACACCCCGGGGTATATTACTCGTCAGTTCATTTGTGGTTTGAATCAACTGAGTGACACCTAGCCTATTTGTGAGTCGTCTGCAGTGCTAAAGATAGGCTGCGTGAATCAACGTTCACACGTACACAACTGTATTGTCTCACTCAAACTTAAATATTTAATCAATTATTCTTGCTAGGTCAAAGAAATTATTAAAGCATATTAAGGGAACCTTATTCAACATGACTCTAAGAAAACTCGCCTACTGAAAGCTGTATAATCCCTAATATTATAGCTCTTTAATTAAATCTTCAAGTTTTCTTAATGGTAATAAATCCTTTCAATCTCAGAAACTGTGAGCAGTGATCATGCGATCCTCGGTCATGAGCCCAAAAACAGCTCGGTCAAATACTGAAGCCAACTTGACCTAACCTATCCTACCCTTCCAACGAAAATACCCAAGCTAGTGCCACCTATTTTTTTCTAATCCAGAGAAAGATATCGATCATACGCGTGCATTTTTCACACTGCCGGCTTAATTATTTCATTCAGCTGCCCTGGACCATTATCCAACTGATATTGTTCCCATTTAATATGACTCAATGTCATGAATAGGAATCACCGAGCACCAGCTTGTTCGCCACTTGTTGTTATTCTTAAAACTCATCAACCCTCTTGCCCATGTCTCGTCTCCTCCATCACTACCTAATTCATAACATTCAAAGACAATCGGCATATGTGCTCCAGCATACACATGAAGGGCAACTATCAAACTGTTCTACCGGTTTTTACGGGCGTGGTTCAGAAACCATCGAAAACGCGAAAAATTCACTCTGGTAATTATATTTAACTGCAATTTTGTTTACGGATATTCAAAAGTAAGTATTCTGTGAACTACCTACACAGATATTAGACTTAACGGCGTCGACCAAGATCCGCAAATGCCGTTGGCTTCGCAAATAAGCAGCAAATAGAATCTACATCATAGAGGATTTCCCTGCAAAATATCGTCGAAAGTCAGCTCCATTAGACAAGTAAGAAAGAATCTCAAACAGTAAGTGGCTAATTCGCGTTCGTTTCACACAACTGACGCTATGAATCCACAATAATCGGTATATGGCACAAGAGTTCAGAAATCACAACGAACGCAGGAAGGCACACGAAACAGTGCAATCTATTGCTTAATGTTTTCTGGCAGTGTTTAGGTTACTCGTGAGTAGATCACCTCAGATTACACCAAACTAAATGTAGAATTTGTAGTTTGCAGCAGCTATGAATATCCTAAATAGCTTTGCTTAGCTATTCTACAGGATGCATATTAAAAGGGAGTATTCAGTGTTTGACTTGTTTTGCAGTGGATCAGATCACATTTATTATCAACGAACGCTCACTCTCAGTGCGTGCGTTCGTTCGGGCGCTGCATCGACAACGTAGACCGGAAAGCAAGTTGTGATAAACCCACTGTCTTGTAACATCACGGCTGTTATTCATCTGTCAACAGCGATATGTGTTCGTTTACTATGCACAGACGAACAGTGCTAGCACGCACGCTAATCAGTTGGATATGGGGATCCCGCAGCTCAACTGGTTAGTCTTTGGTCTTTGTGTGTTATCATCGTTCAACTGTTCCATACAATGCGTGGGAAAGCAATGGATAGTCTGAAATTATTGGAATAAGGCATGTCGCGATTCTTGAGATTTGGCTCTGGACTAAGTCAGACATCAATCGGCTGTTGTAACGGCTTACCACGCTATCCGTTAGCGTCAGAG
>LUCM01007726.1:0-39382 GCA_008360955.1 Fasciolopsis buskii | reverse complement strand
TTTTTGCGTACATCTGACTGCATGGGAATTTCAAGGATGATATGATTCATTCCACAACACCGAATGGAACTTGCTTAATTGAATATAGATAATAAAGTGAATATATCCGAAGTGCGTAGGCGATTTATTGCTCTTCTTATGGACGTTCTGAGAGCACTGGAAACTATCTTCGGCGCCAAAACCATGAAGTCTGTGGGATCGGTCCTAAATGGCGTTCACATGCGAGTAAGATTGATGATTTAAAGTTGGGTGGATATTGATATTTTCTATGAAAATAAATACACAGGTTTGAAACTCCTATGGTTGTCAGTTTTAATGCCCGACTAACTTTCCACCCTTCTTTAATCGTTCACTTTTTGGATGGGGCAGTTGAACGATGATAACACACAAGACCAAAAGACTAACCAGTTGAGCGTGGGATCCCATATCCAACTGATTAGGCCGTGCGTGCTAGCACTGTTCGTCTGTGCCATAGTAAACGAACACATATCGCTGTTTGGACAGATGAATAAACAGCCGTGAGTGTACAAGACAGTGAGTTTATCACAACTTGCTTTCCGGTCTACGTTGTCGATGCAGCGCCCGAACGAACGCACGCACTGAGAGTGAGCGTTCGTTTGATAATAAATGTGATTCTGATTCCACTGCCAAAACAAGTCAAACACTGAATACTCCCTTTTAATATGCATCCTGTAGAATAGCTAAGCAAAGCTATTTAGGATATTCATAACTGCTGCCCAAACTACAAATTCAACATTAGTTTGGTGTAAATCTGAGGTGTCTACTCACGAGTAACCTAACCACGCCAGAAAACAATTAGCCAATAGATTCACTATTTCCGGTTGCCTCCCTAATCTCTTCGTATTTGCAGATGTCTTGCACAGAATATCACAGGCGATAAGAGCTTGGAGTTGCAAATAACTGATCAAATGCATGTATTTAAGATCTCATTCGTTTTTCAAGACCAATTTGGAAAGCCGGTTCATTCCGGGGCTCGTTGGTTTCTGATTGGTTGTAATCCGCTATATTATTGATTAAATTTACCAATCTTCTTATATATTAATCCCTCTCGTATGCCGTCCATTTGCATGTGTTCTAAATCGATGGCCGTTAATCTTCAGCGACAACAGATAAATTGTTAATTCACATGGAGTGAATTTTTCCATTCGAACGATTTGTTGAGTGAATGCAAATTTATGTAAAATTTCCCCTTGAATTCGGGGACGTGTTATTACATGTACACTTTTCACAATGTTTGCCCTTACCATTTATTTTTCAACCGAAATTCAGTGATTCGCGTGATTTTACTTCTAGATGATCGAAACAGCATATCTCTACGGCACGTATTTCTTGGATTGCCAGTTGCGGTATTGTTTTTACGGGGTAAAATTTTCCATGGCACTTTCCGAACACGTTGAACTCCGTCAGTAGGTTCAGTGCTTAGGTTTACCACAAATAAGCTGTCCATAGCGATAAAGATTGTAATATTTGCCATGCTTCACGAGAAACCCGTCATGACAGACATTTTTTCACTGGAATTGTTTCTTGCACAGGCAAAGCTCGCAGTTCTGGTAGTGCTTACAATATCTTCCTGTTAGCTCCGATCCACTACTAAGATAAGAACGAAAAAAAAGCTTCACTTTACGATCACTCCAACACAAAAAGAAGATCACCTAATATTAGTTGAAAGAAACATCGGTTGAGTAATACTATACTTAGGGTGAGGCGAACACAGTTCCAGAAATTCGAAAAGTCATCCTTTTTCATTGTGAATCAAATGCTCGATTGTCAAGTGGAAAACTGGTGTCGAAATAATTTTTGTTACCACAACACAACACTTCAAGCACTAATGGTCTTGATACGATGTCAGCATTGTTTACCGAGCTTATAATTAATAAAAATTTACGGTGTAAACTTTGTATTCTCTGAGAGCCATATCATCATCGTTAAACATCCGTAGCTGCCACTTGTCTAGCAAGAGATTTGATGAGAAACTAAAACTTGGTTGCACCGGAGGGCAACAGTAGTGGAACCTCTGAATCATGAATATCTATCTAACCCCTTTCATCGCCACTTAGCATACTAAAGTTGCCACTTTAAAGTTTGTGGAAACATTATTTGAGATTTTGTGATCCTCTTAAAATGTGAAACACTGCCTTTAGCATTGTTCAAGAATAACAAATTACCCGTCGATGATCATCAGTCAAAAGTTTCAATGATCTCTCGGATTATAATGGTTTTGGTACCATCAGACAATACGCAACAAAAAAGAGTACCAAGATCTGTTTATCAGAAAAGAATCAGCAGAAGAATTTACAGGATGCTAAATAGGAATCCGGAATTACTGAAGTTACGTCGAAAACAAAAAAAAAACGCAGTTTACCACCTTGAAGAACGAGAATTTATGTATTTGCTTGCCGTGGTGTTATAATGAGAAGGGATGAAAGGATTAGGCATAAAATTGAAAAAGTCCACACTAATATCAGCTTTATTCGCGGAATGGGAAATATTTTGCACAACAGGAATAATTACTTGGATCCAAGGGCGAAAAATGTAGCGCTGAATCAATTGATTACCGATCACTGACGAAACTAAATCATTGCATTGATTCGAATGGAAATGGAGAATTAGGTGCAACTGTGTTTATCTTGTGCGCATTATGGTTAAGCACTCATTTAAAAAATGGGCGGATGACCAGCCGGATTCTTCGTTCATTAGTTTTCAACCACCAGTCGCACGGGGTGAAGTTAGTCGCACCCCCCCTCCCCAAGTTGTCCGGGTTTAAACGCATACTATGACGCTTCTCAATTGCACCATGCCTACTGCGTAAGTATTGTTCTAATTCAGCCGACAACCAATGGCAAATCGCAAATCGCCCTTCAACAGATAGTCAATGAGTACGTCATCAGTTCGCTTACTTCCATCAATGAATGATGATTCCGACTGTGGCAGACCAGTTGAAGTATTGACGAACGACTCCCGCAAAGTAATATGAAGTCATTTAGGCATTTCAGAATTACTGGTTCACAGATAATCAAACTAGAACTGCATAAAAGCTGCATCTAAAGGCACATACTGGAAAATACTGAAATGGTTTCGGTGCAAGTGAACGTAATGTCGAAATTTCGTACTGTGAAACATTTAGTTTAAGACTGAGGAAGAAACTCAAACCTGGACTGGAATGGTTTAAAATTCTAGATTCTAAGAGCTTCTTGCTGGTACATGATCTCTCTAATAATTCAAAAACATAGAAATGCAGATCTTTTTGGCATGCTGTGATAGGCTGTTTATGGTTAGAATGTTGATCAGACTTGATAATACAGTAAGGATCTGCATGTTAAGTGGAGGGAACAGGATTGTGACCCGTATTGCCTGCGTTCACCATAAGTGATTCTCTTAGTGATCCAAGGTAACCTTGGCGCCTCTGTGAGGTCTTATGTCCGAATATATTTTGTGATAAAAATAGGTGGTTAAAGTGCGGAGAAACTAATTTCACTCGTAGTAGTCTTCGACATTGAAGAAACATTGAGTTCTAAACTGTTTACATTACTAATCAGTTTTTTTAAACCACGCGTGACTGACTTGCCAGAGAAAATACCCTTAGTTACTCTATTTTGGTGCAAAAGGCATGAATGGAACTGATCAAACAACAACCTTGCTTTTCCCAAGTTTAGCATGTTTATGAATCGATTGTGTCTTCTGTGGTATGCGATTTCGATCAGCTGAACAGGGCAGATTTTAGCGTCTCCCAGGTTATTCTTTGCATTTTTTCCACTCAGCGTTTTTGGACACCGTTGCATTAAACAACCCATTGAACAGTTGCAGGTGTCTTGGAACTGTTCACCAAGATGTTCCGTATGTCCTAAAAATCTTTTGGCCAGTTTATTGATAAATTCCATCGTGAACCAGATAAGCTCTGATTCTGTTAATATGAATTTAACGGCCCTTTAAAAAATGCATATTTTTAGTACTGAGAACCATTTGGTAGACTGCGTCCGTCAAATAAGGGTATGCTTTCACGCATAGGAAGCTCTTTACCACATTCAAAAACGTTATTGAGTTTCCTTCCTCTCATGACGACTAAATGTAGCGAGAGTTATCGTTTATTAAGTACAACCGAAAATCAAAAATGTCATAAGATGTATGGAAAAAATAAGAAAATGTGGCGTTAGCAATCTGGTGAAAGAACATTCTACGTGAGCATCTGGGCGTTGCAAGGCATATAGTTTAAAATGCCTTTATTTCAAAAGCTCAGCGACCTAGTTTTCCCACTCCATCAATAAGGCAATTCAAAATTCACATGGGACCATTCTTAAGTGGCAGTCCTTATCAAAATCATTCTCCCAACTTCCAAATAAACACAAAATAAACTGAAGTGAGGAACTACCGCGAAAAGACTCCAGAATATGAAGCGGAGATAAATTTAAATGAATTAACTTTATGCTACGAGTTAAACGTCGGCAGTATTCGAAAAATTGGAAACAAACCAAACCTCAAGTCTGTGAGTCACTCAAGGTCAGTTCAGTCCCTTAAAAGCATAGTAACATTTGTGACAAAAAACGACAGAACTCAACACAATTGAGCAGGATAACATTGTAATAAAATCGGGGAATTACGAAAGTGGTGGAGGCAGTTTGTCGAGCGCTTGTCAAATAAAAAAGCTAAGGCATCCCATTTCTAAAGTTTTTATTTGTTTCCTTGTCAGCCGTAAATGCTTTCTGGAGCGACAAATACTTCCTCGTTACAGCAGTTCTATCAATTGGTTTTTCCAAACAGACGGTCACTTTTGGGAACTAAGCTAGTCAAAGTCAGGCATAGCCGCTTAACTGCGCATTGAAATGAATTCGCCAACAATATAGATAATGTATTTAGTGACTAATACTTGGATAATTATAGTAAGACTTAAACAAAGATTAGATATATGTAAACAGTAGCACTGTCAACTTGCCTCAAATAATTTCTGCAACTACCTCCACGTTTGTTTCATTCAATATTCATTAGTAGATGCACGTAGAGAGAAGTTCAGAGTTAAACTTGACACCAATAAGTTGATAATAACAATCACCAACAAGAAATACAGAATAAAGCACTAAAATATCGCGAATTATGAAGGTGCACGATAGGTTAAGCTGTGACCTTATTGAATGTTGAAAAGTGATTCATCGATTAGTCGTCCCGGTAGACCACGCCGCACGTGCTGGCTACGTCACGCAAGACAGACATAACCGTATAACGTTAAGGTAACATAATCGCCATGCCCGAAGGGCGTTACTTATAGCGCACTGTCTAACCACAGCACTAGAAAGTAATCGAAACAGTTCACTACATATGAACTGCGCCTTCGCAGCAATGTTTTTGTTGTGCCTGAAAAGCCATTCAAATCTCATAAAAATAGAAAAAAATAGCAGCATTATTTGGAACTTAGGGATTCAGCCAAGTTTCATTCATGTTCTCCTTTGGTGATGCATTGATGATGTAGCTTGAGATAGGTGAAGGCAAGGCGATACCTGGGTTATGTTTGACTTTGTCAATCAATAAAATTATTCAGATATTAGATGAAAGAGCAAATTCGTCGACAAAGTGAAAGTGCCTAACTACGAAGAAACGGAAACGCCTGATGGCTTAGGCCTCGATCAGTTGCTATATTTAATTCTTTGAAACGGGTATTCGTGTTTCGCTCCAATTAAAGATTACTCGTTGTCAGTCAACCAAATTAAATATCTTAGCGACGCTTAAGTGACTCAGCACTGTCATTTTTGAAAAAGGAAAGAATTTCTAATCCCGGATCTACAACCAATTCAAGTTCCGTAGAATAAACTCAACGATCGTCATTCTCAAATGTTATAAGGCCTTAAGTTCTACATTCTTCGATGTGATAAAGCTGTATCAATATCTTGTTGCTAAACGTATCCGTAAAACAGCCTCAGTGCCAAAGTTTGAGAAAGGAAAAAAGATAAAACAATCTAGTAACAGGCCTTTTTCAATACTTCAAGCGGGAAATATTGATCGCCCAAATGCAAGTGCTAGCAACGATACAAATAATACATAGATTCTCACATATTTAAGAACATACACCGATCCATAACACAAACAAGCCGAACAACGCAATATGAATTTCGTTGCCACAATACCGAAAGACGTGGGTGGTTACGATACACAACGTCTAGATTGGTCTACCGTCTAAGTGGAAGGACGGATCCACCCACAATGGCCACCTTTGTTCCATGAATTCCATACAAATATCACTTAATGACACGAACCCATCCAAAAAGAAGGTTTTCGTTTCCTTGTTCCAAATATACTGTACTAAAGCCGAATGAAGCAAAAATGATTAGCATTTATTTAATGGCGAGTTAAGGCCAACTTTCAACGACCCATAGTCTAAAGAAAACAGCCGTATAACGTGTGGTCCACTTCACCCAGAGACCCTATACGATTCACAGCGGTCTGGTGCCGGAAATCCGTATCCACATTATCACTACGCGTTTTGTCTTCTTATTCTCGTTTCAATTAGATCATGTATCAAACAGTCGATTGCACAACTATGCAATTCTTTCACTTATCCGGCAAACAGGAACTTCCAAAGCTCCGTAGCAAGAGTTAGAACAGGACTGTGGCATTGGTCAGTAGATAAACCTGAGACCACATGCCAATAGCATACCTTGTTTCATCGGAACTTCGCGAAACCGCTTGTATATTGCGCAATACTGAAAGTCTGTACGGGAGCTTCAATCATCAACTGAAGGTCAAAAGATTATCCAGGCTTTGGCACGATATAACGCCGTTGAGTTCACAGACGGTTGGAGGGTAAAAGCCCTTAATTTCGTCGCTTTCTCCAAACACTATTTCCCAATTCAATATAGCTACGATATTTCCAAATCATTCCAGTAGTATTTAATTTGTTTATGCATCATCTGAAATGATTTCCCCCATCCACAAGTCTACTCGCCCTGATCACATTAAATAAAAGCTCAAACTGATCAACAGTTATCCTTATTCGGTCGACATAGAACATGAAGATTACTGGAAGCCCGACTTGAAACGTTTGTTCTGAATCCGCTTCCCGTTCGAAGTTTAAAGTGCAAGCATTAAGAATTTTAGTGTGTCAACCTTGATATCATCTTTTCCAGGGTGAGATATGCCAACGAGTAGAGGAAAAAATTTGGATTCTCGCAGCTATTCAAAGTGCATGCCTCTATAATTTCGATTAACAGACAAGAGTGCCGTTCCCAAACCTTTATTCGCAACTGGGTAGTATCAAATCCACTGTGGGAATTCAAAATCGTTGATCGCTTAGATTTTCGAGGTGGGAACTGCAGAGAAGCAGCTAAGGCTAGCCGACGGATTCTCGCAACAAACAATGGGTTGCACAAGGGAAATGTATTTTCGTCAGGACAATTTGGTATGTCAAGAGCTCACACATGAGCTGTATGACGAACCTGAAATATTGCAGGCGATAACAGAAGTATGGATAACCTATTAGATGGACAATCGATGGACTAGTCGATCCTCTCCTCTGACGCTAACGGATGGCGTGGTAAGCCGTTAAAACAGCCGATTGATTTCTGACTTAGTCCAGAGCCAAATCTCAAGAATCGGGACATGCCTTATTCCAATAATTTCAGACTATCCATTGCTTTCCCACGCATTGTATGGAACAGTTGAACGATGATAACACACAAAGACCAAAGACTAACCAGTTGAGCTGCGGGATCCCCATATCCAACTGATTAGCGTGCGTGCTAGCACTGTTCGTCTGTGCATAGTAAACGAACACATATCGCTGTTGACAGATGAATAACAGCCGTGATGTTACAAGACAGTGAGTTTATCACAACTTGCTTTCCGGTCTACGTTGTCGATGCAGCGCCCGAACGAACGCACGCACTGAGAGTGAGCGTTCGTTGATAATAAATGTGATCTGATCCACTGCAAAACAAGTCAAACACTGAATACTCCCTTTTAATATGCATCCTGTAGAATAGCTAAGCAAAGCTATTTAGGATATTCATAGCTGCTGCAAACTACAAATTCTACATTTAGTTTGGTGTAATCTGAGGTGATCTACTCACGAGTAACCTAAACACTGCCAGAAAACATTAAGCAATAGATTGCACTATTTCCTGTGCCTCCCTGATCTCGTCGTAATTGCAGATGTCTTGCGCAGAATATCCAGGCGATAAGAGCTTGGAGTTGCAAATAACTGATCAAATGCATGTATTTAAGATCTCATTCGTTTTCAAGACCAATTTGGAAGCGGTTCATCCGGGGCTCGTTGAGTTCTGATTGGTTGTAATCCGCTGATATTATTGATTAAATTGTACCAATTCTTCTATATTATCCTCTCGTTATGCCGTCCATTTGCATGTGTCTAAATCATGGCCGTAATCTTCAGCGATAACAGATAAATTGTAATCACCATGGGTGAATTTTCCATGTCGTAACGATTTTTGGGTGAACAAATTTATGTAATTTCCCCTTGAATTCGGGGACGGATTATCATGTACACCTTTTCACAAGTTTGCCCTTTACATTTATTTTTCACCGAAATTCAGTGATTCGCGTGATTTTACTTCTAGATGATCGAAACAGCATTCTCTATCGGCGGTATTTCTTGATTGCAGTTGCGGTGATTGTTTTTACGGGGTAAATTTTCCGATGGACTTTCAGACACCGTGGAACTCCGTCAGTAGGTTCGAGTGCTAGGTTTACACCAAATAGCTGTCCATAGCGATAAAGATGAATATGTTGCCATGCTTCACGAGAAACCGGTCATGACAGACATTTTTTCACTGGAATGTTTCTTGCACAGGCAAAGCTCGCAGTTCTTGGTAGTGGCTACAATATCTTCCTGTAGCTCCGTCCACTACTAAGAAAGGAACGAAAAAAGCTTCACTTTACGATACTCAATCGACCAAAACGTAGATCACCTAATATAGTTGAAAGAAACATCGGTTGAAGTACTATACTTACGGTGAGGCGAAACACAGTACCAGAATTCGGAAGTCATCCTTTTTCATGTGAATCTAATGCTCGATGTCAAGCTGGAATAACTGGTGCGAAATAATTTTTGTACCCACAACAACACTTTCAAAGCACTAATGTCTTGATACGATGTCAGCATGTTTACCGAGTTTAATAATAAAATGTACGGTGTAAACTTTGTATTCTCTGAGAGCCGTATCTCATCTTAACATCCGTAGCTTGCCACTTGTCTAGCAAGAGATTTTGATGAGAAACTAAACTTGGTGCACCGGGAGGAGCAACAGTAGTGAACCTCTGAATACATGAATATTTATCTAACCCTTTCATCGCCACTTAAGCTACTAAAGTTCCACTTTAAGTTTGTGGAAACTATTTCTGAGATTTTGTGATCCTTCTTAAAATGTGAAACACTGGCCTTTAGCATTGTTCAAGAATAACAAATTTACCGGTCGATGACTCATCAGCAAAAGGTTTCAATGATCTCTCGGATAGAATGGTTTGGTACCATCAGACAATACGCAACAAAAAAGAGTACCAAATCTGTTTATCAGAAAAGAACTCAGCAGAAGAATTTGACAGAATGCTAAATAGGAATCCGGATTACTGAAGTATGTCGAAAACAAAACAAAAACAGTACCACCTTGAAGAGAACGGAATTTATGTATTTTGCTTGGCAGTGGTGTTATAATGAGAGGGGATGAAGGATTAGGGCATAAAATGAAAGGTCCAACAATATCAGTTTATTCGCGGATGGGAAATTTTTGCACACAGAATAATTACTTGGATCAAGGGGAAAATTAGGCTGAATCAATGATTTCACCGATCACTGACGAAATAATTCATGCATTGATCGAATGGAAATGAGAATTGGTGCAACTGTTTAATCTTGTGCGCATTATGGTTAAGCGACTCATTAAAAATGGGCGGATGACCAGCCGGATTCTTCGTTCATTAGTTTTCAACCACCAGTGCACGGGGTGAATTTAGTCGACACCCCCCCTCCCCAAGTGTCCGGGTTATAAAACGCATACTGATGCTTCTCAATTGCACATGCCTAACTGCGTAAGTATTGTTCTAATTCAGCCGACAACCAATGCAAATTCGCAATCGCCTCCAACAGAGTAGTAATGAGTACGCATCAGTTCGTCTACTCCACATGAATGATGATCCGACTGTGGCACGACAGTTGAAGTTTTGACGAACGAACTCCCGCAAAGTAAATGAAGTCATTTGGCATTTCAGAATTACTGGTTCACCAGATAATCCAAACTAGAATGCATAAAGCTGCATCCTAAAGGACAAACTGGAACATACTGAAATGGTTCGGTGCAAGTTGGAACAGTAATGCGAAATTCGTACTGTGAAACATTAGTTTAAGACTGAGGAAGAAACTCAAACCTAGGACTGAAGGTTTAAAATCTAGATCCAAGACGCGGTACATGATCTTCGAATATTCTAAAACATAGAAAGTGAGATTGCATGTCCTGTGATAAGCTGATGAGTAATGTTGATCAGGACGATATACAGAAAGGATCTAGGCATGTAAGTGAGGGAACCAATGTGACCCGTAATGCCTGCTTCACCAATAGTAGTGCTTGTGACTCCAAGGGTAAACCTGGCGCCTGTGAGGCTACCGAATTATTTTGTGATAAAATAGGTGGTTAAAGTGCGGAGAAACTAATTTCACTCGAAGTAGTCTTCGACATTGAAGGAAACATTAGTTCTTAAACTGGTTTACACATACAATCAGTTTTTGCGTGACTGACTTTGCCAGAGGCAAATCACCTAGTTACTCTATTTTGGTGCAAAAGGCATGAATGGAACTGATCAAACAAACTGCTTTTCCCAAGTTTAGCATGTTTATGAATCGATTGTTGTTCTTTTGGTATGCGATTTCGACAGTGAACAGGCAGTTTAGCGTCTCCAGGTTTTCTTTGCATTTTTCACCTCAGGTTTTGGACACCGTTGCATAAACAACCATGACAGTTGGCATGTCTTGGAACTGTTCACAAATGTTCCGTATGTCCTAAAAATCTTGGCCAGTTTAGTTGATAAATTCCACCGTGAACCAGATAGTCTGATTCTTGGAATTAGACGGCCCTAAAAATGATTTGTCAGCTGAGAACCATTTGGTAGACTGCGTCCGCAAATAAGGGTATGCTTTCACGCATAGACAGCTCTTCCGAATCAACAACGTTATTGAGTTCCCTTCCTCTCATGACGATAAATGTAGCCGAATGTGTGGTTTTAACTTAGTTTATGATGAGCGGATCAGATTGGGTGGAAAACGCACGTTTCCACTAGGGCGTGAGCATCGTTTCTAATGGGGCGTTGCCAAAGGCATATTAGTTTAAATGCCTTATTTCAAAGCTCGCGACCTAGTTTTCCACTCCTCCATAAGGAGCATTCAAATTCACAGGACCCATCTCAGTGGCAGTCTTATCCAAGATCATTCGTCCCAACGTCCAAATAAACACAAAATAAACTGAAGTGAGGAACTACCGCGAAAAGCACTCCAGAAATATGAAGCGGAGAAAAATTAATGAATTAACTTTATGCTACGAGTTAACGTCGCAGTATTCGAACAATGGAAACAACGTACCTAGTCTGTGAGTCACTCAGTCGGTCAGTCAGTCCCTAAAAGCATAGTAACATTTGTGCAAAAACGACAGACTCACACAATTGAGCAGGATAACACTGAATAAATGTGAATTACTAAAGTGGTGGAGGCAGTTTGTCGAGCGCTTTGTCAAATAAAAACTGAAGGCGATCCCATCTGAAAGTTTTTTATTTGTTTCCTTGTCAGCCGTAAATGCTTTTCTGAGCGACAATACTTCCTGTTCAGCATGGTTTCCTATGGTTTTTCCAATAACAGACGGTCACTTTTGGAGAACTAAGCTAGTCAAAGTCGAGCATAGCCGTTGAACCTGCGGCATTGAAATGACATTCGGCCAACCGATATAGATAATTTATTTAGTGACTAATACTTGGATGAATATAGTAGACATAAACAGATTAGATGAAATGTAAACAGTAGCACTTGCGACTTGCCTCAAATATTTCTGCAATCCACCTCACGTTTGTTTTC
Source organism: Fasciolopsis buskii (assembly GCA_008360955.1). NCBI lineage: Eukaryota > Metazoa > Platyhelminthes > Trematoda > Plagiorchiida > Fasciolidae > Fasciolopsis > Fasciolopsis buskii. The sequence continues at coordinate 27,309 of LUCM01007726.1, read as the reverse complement.
ATTCAATTATTCATTAGTTAGATGACGAGAGAGAAGTTCAGAGTTAACGTTGACACAATAAGTGATAATAACAATCATCCAACAAGAAATACAGATATAAAGCACTAAAATATCGCGAATATGAAGTGTGCACGATAGGGTTAAGTGTGACTTTATTGAATGTGGAAAAGTGATCATCATTAGTCTGTCGGTAGACGCCGCACGTGCTGGCTCGTCACGCAAGACAGACATAACCAGTATAACGTGTGGTCATAATCGCCATGCGCCGAAGGGCGTTACGTATAGCGCCACTGTCTGAACATCATGCACTAGGAAAGAATCGAACAGTTCACTACATATGAACTGCGCCTTCGCATGCAATGTTTTTGTTGTGCCTGTAAAAGCCATTCAAACTCAATATAAAATAGAAAAAATAGCAGCATTATTTGAAACTTAAGGGAGTTCAGCCAAGTTTCATCATTGTGTCCTCCTTTTGATGCATCTGATGATGTAGCTTGGAATAGGTGGAAGCGCAGACGCGTTACCTGGGTAGATGTGTGACTGCATCAATAAAATTATTCAGATATATAGATGAAGAGCAACATTCAACAAAGTGAAAGGCCTAACTACGAAGAAACGGAACGCCTGATGCTTAGGCCCCGATCAGTTGCCTATATTTAATTTTTGAACGGGATTCGGTGTCGCTCAATAAAGATTACTCCGTTGGCATCAAGCCAAATAAATCTTAGCGACGGTTAAGTGGACTCAGCATCTGTCATTTTGAAAAAGGAAAGAATTTCTAATCCCGGATCTACCAACCAATCAAGGTCCGTAAATAACTCAACGATCGTCATTCTCAAATGTATCTGGCCTTAAGTACATCTTCGATGGGTAAAGCTGTATCAATGTCTTGTTGCTCAAAGTATCCGTAAAACAGCCTCAGTGGCAAAGTTGAAAAGAAAAAAGAATCTAAAACAATCGAGTAACAGGCCTTTTCAAACTTCAAGGGGTGGAAATATTGATCGCAGTACGGTCAATAATACATAGAGGTTCTACATATTTAAGAACTACACCGATCCATAAACAAACAGCCGTGCTAATGAATTTCTTGCCACAATACCAAAGGACGTGTGGTTGGTTAGATACACAACGTCTGATGGTCTCCGTAAAGTGGAAGGACGGATCCACCAAATGGCACCTTTGTTCCATGAATTCCACATATATCACGTAATGACATGACCCATCCAAAAAGAAGTTTTCGTTTCTTGTTCAAATATACTGTACTAAAGCCGAATGAAGCAAAAATGTATAGCATTTATTGATGGCAGAGTTGCCAACTTCAACGCCCATAGTCTAAAGAAACAGCCGTGATAACGTGCTGGTCACTTCACCCAGAGACCCTGATACGATCTCACAGCGTCTGGTGCGGAAATCCGTATCACATCATCACTACCGTTTGTCTCTTCTCGTTTCAATTAGATCATGTATTCAACAGTCGATGCACAAGCTATGCAATTCTTTACTACCGGCAAACAGGAACTTCCAAAAGCTCCGTAGAAGAGTTAGGAACAGGACTGTGCTTTGGTCAGTAGATAAACCTGATACCACATGCCAATAGCATACCTCTGTTTACATGGGACTTGCGGATAACCGCTGTATATTGTCGGAATACTAAGTCTGTACGGAGCTTCAAGTCATCACTGAGAGGTCAAAGATTTCCAGCTTTTGGACGAATAAGCGTTGAGTTCACAGGACGGTTGGAGGGGTAAAAGCCCTAATTTCGTGCCTTTCTCCAAACACTCATTCGCCAATTCAAATACCTACCGATATTTCCAAATCATTCCAGTGATTAATTTTTGTTTATGCATCATCTGAAATGATTTTCCCCCATCCACAAGTCTATCGCCCTGTTCACATTAAATAAAGCTCAACGTGATCAACAGTTATCCTTTTTCGGTCGACATAGAACATGAGATTACTGGAGAGCCCGACTTGAAACGTTTGTTCTGAATCCAGCTTCCCGTTCGAAGTTAAAGTGCAAGCATTAAGAGATTTTAGTGTTTCAACCTGAATCATCTTTTCCAGTGAGATATGCCAACGAGAAGGACAAATAATTTGGATTCTCGCAGCTATTCTAAGTGCATTGCCTCTATAATCGATTAACAGACAAGAGTGCCCGTTCCCAAACCTTGATTCGGGCAACTGGGTAGTATCAAATCCACTGGGGAATCAAATCGTTGATCGCTGATGATTTTCGGGTGGGGACTGGAAGAGCTAGTACCTGACGAGTTTCTCAAAACAACGGTTGCAGGAAATTTTCTCAAGACAATTTGATTAGGCCACACTAGAGCGGGTACGAACCTTATGTCGGCATTACAGGTGGTAACCGATTAATGACAATCGATGGCTAGTCGGAACAATTTGCAGCGGAGTGTACTTGGCGTAATACAAGCCATAAAATTGCGTTTCTCTTAGAGACCAGCAATTACTTCATCTAGTCTTTGATCATATTGATTTAATTTTAGAAGAATGGTAATTGATTTTTGTTAACGCACTAGGTATGGCTACCAGAGCTCTCCTCGGCACCTCATTACCTTTTGAACGTTTAGAAGTGGAAAAAGGCTTTCAACACATTGTTAGAAAATGAACAAATTACTCAAACTACGTCAGTTTCACTCTAGACAATTTTCTGTTTAAGACATGGTTTCTCAATAAGTATAGCAGAAACTTCTGTGAAACCGACGGATCATAAAACTGTCGGGAACGAAATAACTGAGGGAACAACCGAAACCCATAGTCTTATCTGAATTAGGTTATATCTGACTGATTCAACTAAGAGACCAAAATGATTGATCATGCCAAACTGGTCTCGAACGCTCTAACTTATTTTGCTTATTCTTTGTGATAAGGACAATGATGCTCCTAAGACATGCGTATAGAGTGTTTCCGGTTATGTGTACCCTAATGGTATCACCGTAAACATTGTTCCTACTTTTTGACACTCACGGATTCCGATGTCACTTTCGTGTCAACTCTGTTGATTTTCTCAGAAATAAATTGTCGAATATTTAGTCACAAACACTATACTTCATATCCGGCCTTCGTCCTCGTTCGCAATCCTTGCACTCGGTCTGGCGAGTCAACAATGGTGGTCTTAGTGAGCGATGAGTCTGATCAGCTCATCCATCGCCCGATGGCATGACTCCTAGGCTTAATTGTTACTAACAAGCAATGCTGACAATGAGAGTTGAGGATGTTGTTCGTTTTATTCCCACGAAAGCGTCGTCAGGTGTTTCGCTATGAAAATCGATCAACATAACCTACTCATCCATATCTAACTGATATTTATCTTCCGACTGTTTTACTTGGTAAAGTCTGTCGTGACAAAAGAGGTCTTTTTCTGCGACGTGTGTGTCTGTTGTGAGATTATTTAAATAACTGAATCTAGAAACACATGTACGTAAAGTGTCATAAAAAGTAACCATAAACAAAATAGCTTGAATCCACCTGACATCTACTCGCTTAAATTACCCAGCATTCAGAGTGAAAATGGCAAGGCCATCACAGCTGCATCGGAAGATACGCGACGTCATCGCTATCATTCGCCGTTAATTGATTCGTTATGTACTTTACACGAACAACCAGTGTGACTGAACTAATGGCTGCGCATGGAGACCGTGATCTTCTATATTGATCTGACATTTTTGGATAGGCACACCTGAATCACAAAGTTGCAACATAAATCGAGTGAGTAAACACTTTTATTCCGAAAACTCAATGTAGATCAAGCAGATGACTGAACATCATGCATCTGCACAAAATACATCTGGAGAGGTCAACAAAACCCTGTGGAAGAACATCATTCAATTTAGATGCCGGGTTTAAAATAATTCCTGAGGATGCCGAGCAAATCGAGAACAAAAAAACTGAGATATGAAATACCGGATATATTTGATTGTGACGTTCGCTGATAAGCCGACATCAAGCTCAGCGGTTTAAATGCCAAACACGGTCAATTATGTTATCCCTCACAACGCAGCACGTCCGCTGCCGTTCACTGTTTTCTCGTTCGAAAACCCAGTATGAGCAGTTCGTTTTTTCGAGTGATCCTTTATGCATCGTTTACGCGTAATTAAAAACCATGGAATCACTATGCGGCTGTTCTGTCGTAACTAGAAGTCATCAGCAGTGCAAATCCGCCATGCTCAAACTGGGGTGTCAACCCAACGTGAACGATTGCGTCGGACATCCTAGCCAGGCACGCTCGAAGCGGATCGTCAAACATTCACATTACATTTAGTAGCTGATTTTGATCTTAAAAAACTTTAAATTCACCAGTCAGTCTGAATGATACGTATTTTTTTCTCATGATAATAAAGCAACGAAGAAATCATGGCAGCTGAAAATAACAACCTCTGAACGAAAAGCACCAACAAGGCGACTTTAAATGCATCTGAAGACGTAGGACGAATTAGTAGCTACGTTCGACCATATTTCACATTGAACTGTTTGAAATTCGAAATCGAACAAACGAACCAATGTGACAAAGAGGGTGTTCCATCCAAGTAGAAACAATTTTGCCCAAAAGATTTCAAACTGGAGATAAACCAGTTTGTGATGCATTTTATGTCGTTTAAATCAGCCACGCTTCCCATGCGATGATACAACGCAGGCCCATACAGACGTGCATGCAAGGGTGAGGGGTCTTCCATGTCGCGCCGACCTAGAAGCGAAAGCTGACAATTTTGAGTGTGAAAAGTACATGACGTGCTTTGGTCAGCCAACGCAACAAGCATTACACGACAAAGCGCACAAAACCAGCATGACCTAGGGCCATCGATCGCAACTATCTCCTTGCACCAAAGGATTGTGAGCAGTTCGACTGAGTGCGAATACGACTTTGCCGTGAGAGAATCAAAACTCGTCACTATTAACATTCAATTGATTCTTGTTGATTTTTTCATGTTTTCCGGCCAAGTGAATGGGAGAAACTTAAGAAACTTTTGTGCTCTTCGAGCAGGTGGAGGAAATTGTTTGACAAGTAGAACTGAGTTTGGGGTCACCAACAACCACGTGATCCGTCAAGGGATAAAATCAGCCTTCATTAAACGTAAACCCATTGATTCACTAAGGCGAAGTTTGGAATAGCTTTCAAAATATTATTTTGGTGGTCTTGACCGGCCGAAACAGTTGTCATAAAAGGAAAATGCTCAACAATTTTGAAGATCAGTGATCATGCATTTTGCATCGTTTCCATTTTTCGAATTATGGGCAGTTTATGAGTGCAAACCACCGAATAAAATACCATCTTCTACGAAGAAGGTCCTGAACGGATGATTATATTTCATTCACGGATTCGAAGGTAAATCTAAAGGAACAGACACAAAAGGGATACATCACTTAATCAATTATGACGATTCATACTTCACCGTCCTTTCTGGTGCAGTTACACAGGGGACCGATGGTTTCTGCGGCCGGTAAAATTACTTCAGGTGACAATGCTTCGTAATCTTCTAATCCTAAATTGTGCAAGGTTATTGTGATAGTACATTCGTGTCAAAAGCCTATGTTTGAAGATTGTCGAATCAAACAGCCCGATTAACCAGTCTACTACCTTCTAATAATGAGATTCGCCGATTTCAAACTCAATCCCACCATAGCCCCTAATTTGCACAATGCGGACAAGTGTTTCATAACTGGTCGCATCCTTTTAAGATATCACTATGTGGGATCGCTTTTGAGACAACCCCGTCTAAATCGTCACATTCACTTTGGTAAAAGGCTGCAGTTAAATTTCCTGGAATCAAATAATGTTGTATGCGCCTACTCGGTATAGGACAACCTACGTGAAACTGCAACAATATAGCATGAAAACTGACAGTTTTTCCTCCAATGGTACGTAGTGGCTAAGAGTTGGTCAACACTGGTAAAAGTTTTGGTGGCTTCTCGTCCTCCACTAGGCATTAAAATGCGTTCACATGAGCCTAAGGCAAATAACTGGCATTCAGAAGAATTAGTGATTTACAGGTAGAAAGATTTCCCTTTTTCATGACGTTTGATGCACGAGTGCAGTGGGAGGTACATACCCCACAGCCATTATGGTCCAATACACGGGAGAGTCAGGCAGACTTGACCCTGGAACTAGCAGTGGTAGAGAACCAAATAGGGTCTCACTAGGTCAGGTGTGGCAACGAGCCGAACGAGGCAGTTTCAAACCCGGCGTAAACAAGAGCACCAAACGGTTGGTCCATCTGGTTAATCTTTAATCCATAATCTTTTACTTTCTTTATTAGTGAAATAACAATGCACCTCATTTCTCAAGAGGGGGGCCGTGGCCAACAGAGGGCTGCTAAGCGGGGAATTTAACCGGCGGTGGGTGGACTCAAACCCGTAACTTTCACGTGCAAACGCCACGACCTTATCCGCTTGGCCACCGCCGGCCACCTTCTTTCGTTAGCTGCATCTGTTTAGGATGAACTGCTTCACTACGAACGTGCAAGTAGGATTCGCCTCGCTCAATTTGATTAGTTGAGGCTAGCACACTTGGCAGCTTTCGAGGGGATACATCCGTTTTTTTTCTCGATTATCATCCATGCGAAATGTGCATGAAATTTTCTGGAGAAACGATAACTTATGTGACAACTTCGATCCACCCACATCTATTCTTCCGTTTTCGCTTAAGGATTCATGTGTTGATTTAGTCAAATGCACTAGCATTCACCCCATGACTGTCACCCCTATTCAGTCTGTTGACGCATCAGGCCGTATGAGAATGACGAACAGGTTGTCATCGCGTGATGCCTCAAGCGCTTATTGACCAGTGGTTCAGTTGCACATCGTCCGGAGCTCAGACCTAAATGTATTGCCCATTACGAATCTAGTGAACCTTATGGGACGTGAACTACGGATAACGTTGTTAAAGGTAAACACGGGATCTGTTTCTTTACCTGTGATTCGAAACTATAAGTCTCGAAATGCTGATGCCGTTGACAACGCGAACCTGTTCAGACCATCTATAGATTGAGAAATCTGAATGGTGTCAGATTTCTAGAAACTCTCTTGAGTGCCCTGTTTTCGCTCGATGCAAAATCTGTTCTTCATCCGGGTTGAAAGTCCACTTCCGATACCCATTCTGTCTACAGCAGCGCGCAACACAGGGTTCGAACTCAGAGCCTTTACACGGGAGGCGCGTGTGCTACCACTACACTGCCCAACCCCGGCAAGCTAGGCCGAATCACTGGACCCAGCTTTTTTCCAAGGATGCGATGGTCGACCTGCATCAATGATGAGCTCTGGGGCTTCCCGAGTGCAGGATTAACCGGAGGACATGAAGTTTGTGCGTTCGGAGTGGAGTCCGACGAAGGGACGGTCAAAGCGGAAATTACAGATGCGTCGATTGAATGCCATCAGCAAATGTGAAGTCCTTTGCAAAATAAATAAGTTGAAATCAATGTTCCATTGGAAAGTGATATGAGGTATTACAAATTCTAAAAGTATGGGGGAGTTTTATAACCTGGAAGAGGGAAGTTACAGTAATCTGACCCCGAAACACTTTGTTGATGTTTAAATCATTACAAGTTGTGAATAAGTAAAACCGTATGGTAATCGCTTTTAATCAATGAGAAACTATATCTGCTATTTACCGAAAAATGAAAACGCACAACGGTGCAATTTTCATGTTTCTGCGAATTACAAGTAAAGCCCAAAGGTCCGTTCACTATGAAATTTTGAAAGTTCGTGTAACTGTGCGATCATCCAAGAACAGGTTACACAGCAACCGAATTGTTCCCACGAGACGAAATTTGGTGTCCTGATGGTCTTTATCATAGATCTGTCATTTCTACAATTCGATGCCACACACCAATCACAAAGCTACACCCGTTAAGACGTAAAATCAACGAATGATATGGTGTAACTTAACTAGAAAATTCGAAACAGCCAATAAATTTCGATACGCGCATCGGGAATACCACTCATGAATGACGTAAGAACCACGCATGTGTATGCATCAGATAATCAGGTATATAAACCCTTATGATTTTCAAACAAATTACTTTTTGCAGCCAACAAACTGTAGCCCTACATCTAGGTTGCGAACAACGGAATACACTGACACGCTTGAATATGACCAGAACAAATCATATATCCAAACACCCCACGGGTAACCACATTTTTTATATGATCATAAGAAATTGATGGTTTGGTCGTTGAGGTGCACTGGTTTAGCCAGAGTCGACTCCGTTTTAGATAGTTATTACCAAACACGGATTTATTTTCCCTAAAAGTGCCTACTCAAATTTAGACCAGCGATCACTGTTTGATTTTATTAAGGCCTCCAGGTCAGCCCTCCATTCTTTCAGGCAAACAAATCTAATCCGAGTTCGCGAAATAGCAATCGAAACCAGGGCATTTCGTTGCAAAACTAAAAACTGCAAAAACTAAACTGACAAGCTCCCAGCCAAATGGACCAAGCGATCATATGACGAGGACATTAACTGAGTCTTCCCACCGCTAGATCCACGTAGTACTCAGTGATCAAGGTTCATCACCATATGAGGCTGAAAGCTGTACTGAACTGCGTGACCTGGCCTGCAGATGCGGTCATCAGAAAGGTGCTAATCTAGCGACAAGTCTTCATACAAAAAACCAACCTTTAGTAAAAAGAGAGACAGAAAGTCATCTGATTCTGGAGAAACTCCGGCCACTTTCGAATCAAAACATACTGATAGGTCTACACTGTCACAACGAGACTACACCTTGACGTCGTGTGACGGTTTGCGTGCCTCTATGATCCAACGAGCTATACAGGATGGCTTATCTCAAACCGAAGACCAGATCATGCCTGAAGTCAATGGATAGAGGCCTGACGAAGTAGTCTCCTGTTCCTCTAAGTCGGGGTCTGATTCGAGTAGCAGCTCAGCAGTAAACGAGCTGAAGACTAACTGATCCAAGTAATGGGCTTTCCAAATTCAGCATTCCCCGCTGCCTTTGCGATTCAGGTTCTTGTATCAGAACCAAAGGCTTGGTTGAGAACGCCTCAATCGCTTCTTCTGCTTAGCGGCTGGACTCCCATAGCATCACCCGTTCATCAATCCACATGAGTTACACGCCTACAAAATAATTTCCAGTACTTGCATCGGTCCGTCGGTGCAGGATTAATCCACGAATGCGCTGGCCTCCTACATGCGGCGGAGTGGGTAGTGATTAAGCATGCTGATCTGCTCACAATCCCCTCTTTTATTCAACCTGTCTCTGCTGTTTCCAACCCATCGTTGCCCTGTCTGCCTACATCACAGTATCTCATTGATACCACGCCCGCATACTCGCGACAGTTCTTCCAAGTAGTGTAGTAGGTGGTTTTCGGTCTGCCAGCTCATATTTTCTCAAGCCTCCTCAGCCTCTGAATCTCGGCTCCTTCTATGTGCGTACTCTCATGCAGGCTGGCCAACAGGCGTGTTTGGCTCTGACAATTGACTGACTTTCGAATTGATCTGCTTTTGTGAGCGAAACCACGAATGAGGATTCGATAGAGTAATTCAGCTAACTGGGCAAAATGTCTCGTCAAGATATTTCTCGCACTTCAGGAGACGAATCAGCTCAGCTGTGGAACGTTTGGTGTAGGAATAGTCTCTGAGTGGGAAGGCTGGAAGCAGCCCCTTTTACGATTGGATCCCATCAATCAGTCGCTTGATGCACGTGAGACGATGGAATCACTGGCGTCGGAGCGCAGTTTCTATGTTGTCATCTCGGCATTACGCTGCCACAGACCTGCAGCAATGAACCGGAGAGAAGACGAGGTTTTACGATAACCCCGTCAGCTTGGCCGGAAGAGCCAACTTCCGACACTTGTAGTGTTGGCATAGAAGTTTTTAATGCACAAGTTGGAAAACTGAGTGTATCGCACACAACGGGGAAAGATTTCTCCAATTCTATGCAGATAATCATTTATTCCTATCTAGTACGAATTTCTGATGCAGGTTTCGCGTCCCACTGCGACATGTCGCTCTAGGTCCACAGGTACTTTGAGTCAGATTGACCACATCGCAGTTAGCCACCGTTGGCGCAGTTCTGTCCAGAATGTAGATCACATTGGACCAAGTACGTCGAATCGCGACCATTGCGTTAAGTTTAAATGCGATTTTGCTGCAGCTAAATGGCCATCGACGCAGTCGTGAACACAAACCCGAGGGCTGGCGAACGTTTGTCTGATTCGGAGGTTTCGACACGCTACGAACAGAAAACTATCGAGGGCTAAGAACTTCGGCGAAGCAGCAATGTTAGACGAGCGGTGGGATCAAATTAATCAGGCCGATGCATTTGGGCAGCAAAATTTTGCCTGCGGTCCCAGATATAGCACTTCATCAAAAACCGGATCTGCTCAAGGCGTCGCTAATTCTACATGGATGCGCAAAACACCAGCTTACCTAATGCGAGCCAATGAATAAGATGCATCGGGAAGTTCGATAGCGTCAGTTGACCATCAGACTTAGTGAAATGACCGCGAAAACGGTGGTTTAAGGTGGCCGAAAGATGGAGTGGCGCGCGCTTCAGGTACAGTCAAAGACTGTTTTACGTTTATACGCGGACAGCGGTAGGGCGCGGACTTCGGTTACGTGAGCTCGTGTGCGATAAAATTGGAGAGCTCGCTGGTAGACAGGAAAGATTGGACCGTTGGACAGCATTTCAAGGATCAGTTTACCTTGCCATACGATATCGTATCTAGTCCGACGTCTGCAGCTGTGAATCCTTGGAGGTGGTCACGTAATCCCCCAACGGAGTGGAAGTGCAGTCGAATATTCGGCTTCTGAAGAGGGGAGAAGCTACCGGTCCCGACGACCCTCCCCCAGTTCCTTTCAAATTGAGTGGAGAGGCGCTGATGAAATGATGAACAACGGTGGACCGTTTCACCTACCTTGGTAGCTGCGTGTCCAACGATGGTAGTGTAGGAATGGAGGTAAGTATGCGTAATTCCATGGGGGGAGGCTCGGCAGCTTATCGCTGGATTGAAGCACTTGTGGCGTCGGCCTGATATTTCACTGAATTTGCAAAGTCGTCGTGTACTGTGCCGCAGTGCGCTCAGTTCTGTTGTACGTTTGCGAGACGTGGAGTATGCGTTGTGGCGATGTTCGTCGGTTGAGGTTTTCGACCAACCAATGTTTACGTAATATGGCTTAGGATTCGGATGGAGTGACCTGGTGCTTAATATAGAGGTCAGGAATCTGGTATTGGGTACCACCTCTGAGAATAGCTTGTTTCAGCTTATGAAACTTAGTAGACTACGCTGGTTGGGTCACGTGTTGCGTATGACAAACACTCGTCTACCATATCGTGCCTTCTTTTGTGTTCCTCCTAAGGAATGGAAGAAGCCATGAGGAGGCCAACAGGTGACGTGGCAACACGGGATGAGAAAATGTATAGCGAAGTTAGGTAAAGTAGGTGTCTCACGCCTTCGTGGTTGGGGTCTGAAATACTTATCGACTTGCTGGCTGGAGACACTGAAGGATATGGCGGCGAACCGTGAACAGTGGCGACCGTGCTGTCATTTTCTATCGAATCAGAATGGTTAAAAACACGTGCGTTTGTACAGTTAGACTGTGTTTCGTGTGTTGGCTGCAGCAGCATCTTATCTTTTCCCGCCTGTGTAGGTCCACTCCCTGTTCCTATTGAATATTCACTCTTTTTATATAAACGTGTAACTCTGGGGAAAGGCAGCGGTCAGTGAGGCTTGCCTTGCTGTTTAACGCTGAACGATGATGATGATGGTGGTGCGTAGGTCTACAAGCTTTTAGAAGATTCACAATCAGGCTGATAAAACCGCACTTTTTTGTAGTGATCCCGTCCAAAGAGAAAAGTCAATGGGTCAGACAATGAGGTCATCACTTGATCGGCTGGTCAACAAACTAACTTGATAACGAGGCAAAAGTCCTGGTTTCAGTGGGTTTCATCACATTCTAATCGGTGAGTGTAATGGATGAGCCTATTCATAGCGTGCATTAGCTGCTTTTGTAAGTGTGGCTTGTTTCTGGAGATCCAAAGGTTGATTGCTTCAGTAGTCTTCAAGGCCTGGCATCTGGTCCGTTTGACGTGAAATCAATGGCTGCACGCAAACAAAATCTCAAATTTACCTAATACCTAAGAGTCAAATCGAAGAGACGATTGTAAGGATGACATTATTAGCCCAATTTCTGTTTGCTGTACTAGAAACACGTCCCTAAATGACTTTTGAATAGATTGTGAACGCTTCGCTTCCTCAAGCGCAAAGAAGCATATCATATAATGAAGAATGAACCAGAAGACATCAGTTGAAAGGGCATGCTCTATTCAGATAGAAAGGACCATGAAGTAATTGTGTACCCAGTCCCTGTTTGATATCAAATACATGAAGCGCGAACATCAAATGGTTCCGAATTTGGAATGGGATAGCATAAAAGGAAGGAATTCTGACTAGCATTAAGTGATGACAGAAGAGTTGTTTGGGCTTTCTCGATGTCTTGCCATGTTGCTCACAGGAGAGAGGAATGAATATACAGCATATGAACGTATATTGTAAGCTCGGTTACGATACCCCAAGGAGGACTGATTCCGCTCTCCAGAAGCTCAAAATGGGACTGAGCATACATTATCATGGTAGTTGTAATTCGATTAAATTTTATTCGCAGACGGGAAGCCAATATCACCCGGCTAGTAACCGCATCTGATCTAGTAAGACCTTATGGGATTCTACGCCAAAATTTCAAGGTCACACTTACTGGTTCGTCCTTTCGTGTCGCCTGCTCTAGTAGCTGTGGGGTATGGCCCTTTCACCATACTCAAGCATCGGGTATTTCATGAAGATGTCTTCAGTAGTTATTTTTTGGACTTATCAGAAGCTTTTCCTGTCAGACCTCTTATTTCCTCGTACTGTATCACCACGGGTGAATCGCAACATTGCCAGCCAACAATTCTAAACAACTAAAAACCTCAATAGGTTTGAAGAAAATCCCTGAATCAACATGGAAAGGTGCATACATGACGATCGCAAGCTTTTTTTATAAAAAAAGGATGCAAAAAGGGAATTGAGTGTTCTCAAATGGAAGAAATTATACGTGGAACCTTTGGAATATATTTGGTCACCGCCATACCAAAATAGTTTGTCAATACTTGAAAGCAAGAGGTTATGTATTCGCTGAAATGTAACTGTTTTTGGCGTCTATTAGATTTGGCTTAAAACACAGTCCGGACCCTTCTACAGCGATGTGTGATATCCACAGTACTATTCAAGTTGGGTCAGTTTCGTATTAGAAACCAAGGGGTGTATAAGCGATAAGTGGTCAGAATTTTAAGGATCTGTGTGAAGCGGCGGCGAACAATACAGAAAATTAGACCATTTCCCCGCCATCTTACATCAGCCGAGAAATATCGAATTGCTCATGGAAGATGATGGCTGTTAAAAAGCGAGTCAAAAAGCGTCCCACAAAATGATGTGCAGTAGGCTTCTTTCACTTCACACAGACTGATTATTTCAAATGAGAAGTCAAATAACAATAACTACAAACATATGATGTCCGTGCATGAGCTGGCTTGGAACGCAAGCGGATAGACGGCGAATGGGAAGAGGTACGAAAATTCCTATTATTTGTAGTACGTAAGAAATAAATGAGATTGAAACCCTGCTTTGTACATATCGGAAAGATTAGGCATACATTAAACGGAACTAGTAAAGCACAGATGTGATGTAAAGAAACAGAACAGAATTAAATAGCGAAAAAGAAATCAGCTCATTTGCATATGAATGTGTACTCAGACATGGCGCCAGAAAGAATAAAGGACCAGTATTAAAAATCTAAAAATAGAAATACAGTGAAAACAATAAAAGCAAACAAACCACAAATATTCATAGAGGTAGAGCATTAAACGAAGTTAATGGCAGCCGAATCTGAGTTGTGGTACCCAAAAGTGCAAACCAGATCACAGGCGTGCGCGTGAAAATCGGCAGGAAATGCGAGTTTGACAGAGCCCTGTTTGCCGAAACAGATGCGAGATGAATTGTGCCGAGAAGTGATGAGGAACAATGACACTGGTTCTCACCACCCAACTGCAAAGTGGAGTGATTCGCAGGTTAATCGCGGCTCATGGGATTCGTACTCGGACACCGTTCAAACAATCTCTTGACCATGTGCATACAAGCCCGGCTGGCGTTCTGAAACTCTGGCCCAAGAGGTGCAAAATTCAGAAACCCATGCGGTAAGTCTTCGAATACGCGAAGTTCAATTGGAATTTGCAGACTGCAAGCACGTTTAGCCAAATGAAGACAGTCATCCAGAAACGGGTCGAATGTTGAGCACTAAATGAGATTAATTTTGGGCGTAAAAAACATAGGAAGACTAAATGCTGGCGACTAAACGGTCCAATCGACTAAAAGACAAGGTAGAGCAAAATCTCACTGACAGAACACTGAAGCTAAAACAAACGAATCTCACTCAAACAGATAACTATTTGACAATAAATTTCACCATAACAAAACAAAAATAGACTAAAAGGAGTAACCAAGTATAAGCGCACTACGACTATGAACATACATATTACATAATTAATGTTCAATGGAAATCCAGGGAGGAAACCAAGCTCAGAAAAAGGCGTGGGAGGAAACCGAAAATATACCACGGCATGTGGTCTAGCGGACAACATCGCGCCATTCCAAGCTGAAGGTCGCGAGTTCGAAATCGGCCTCGAGCCTATTTCCGGAAATTGGTTAAGCTTGTCACTTCATTCCTGCATTGTATCGTTCGTATTTTGCAACGTAAGTGTAAATGTCAGCGGTAACATCGCAAAAATCAAACATTTCCACCGCCTATGGTAGAATGTTGGCGATAGTAAAAATGGCGGAAATTAGTATGGTGCATTTCGGAGCAGGTTGATCTGTGGCTCGGCGTATGAAAATTCTCGTAGTTTAATCCCGGAGGGTGAAATGCGAAAAGCGGGCGTAGTTCTGGGATCAGAGAGATGTCTAGAGACCATATAAAAAATGTGCAAGATCTTCGAGGACCTTCAATGTAAATTTCGTACAGACTTTCATACGCATAGACGTGACGTTGATCGGGTAAGTAAAAGGGATAGAAAGAAAGCTAACCAAAAGGGCATTAAGGTGCAACAGTTCTAAGTCTGTTGTTCATAGTCCAAAAAGGCTATGGGAGAATAAGAATAGGATTTCCGAATAATCCCATAGAGCATAATGAGAAAAAGCAGCGTGACGAACAAGGTCATTTTCAGCTATTCGAACGGGTTTGTGAACACCACCCGGCTTAGTTAAACACAGGAAGGATCAAGACTATCACCAATGCTATGTGCTCACACACTTGGTTGATTACAGCCACTTAGTGAATGTAACTAAAGCGTTCAGAATAACCTCTAAAGTCCGGAGTAAGTTGCCAAGACTGGTGAGGTCCCGGGTGTTATCTACAACTGAGGCCATATATATTCCCTTCTATGATCTCCGGTTGTGTACCGAAAGGCAAACAACGGAGCTTCCCTGGCCCACTCGCCATCCCCAAAAATCTCTATAATGATGAAGTGCGCCCCCCAAACCCGCAATTTCGACTTTCACCCGTCTCATATATATATGCATATAAATATATATATATATAACAGTGGACATATTTCGACTTTGAAAACCGTAACTTATCATCCCCTCTCTAAGTTGTAGTAAATCAGGTTTAATGTCATGTATTAGCATGGTTACGAGTAACTGAAGACGAGCATGTTCGTCACGCTACATTGCTTCTCAAGAATGAGACTGGTAAAAAGAACTGGAAAACAATAGCAGAAATATCAATAAACATAAAACAGAATTAATAGAACTTTCGGATTTTAAAAGACGGATGCCGTTGTTTGGATGTAAGGACGATTATATGAGAATATAAGTGAAGGTTAGAGGACAGAAGCTCCATGGTATTTAACAGACGAGATTCTAGAAAAAAACATCACGAATGATATAAGGGCAGCATGAGTAAGCAGAATGAGACAGGATAAAGATACACTCAAAACAACTGGATGGACTAAGTGAAGCTACAGAGCATCCTGAGAAATTCATTACTTTCTGAAGCATCAAAGATAGGTCGGCGAAGTAACCGCCAGTTGATAAGGAGTGTCACAATAACTACATCGTCAGTATGCTTGCCCCCAGAACCAGACAGACAATTGCGGAGGTCACGTACATAAGTAGAGGAAAGAAAGGATGAAAGAATAGTAACCCTGAAGTATATCAGCCATTAGTAAAAGCTCGGACGGTTTTCCCAAATTTTTATTTCTGTGTGCAGATATACGAGAAGGAAGAAGCCTAAGTGTGGAACGAGCCGAAGAATGAGAAAACGTCTTAGGTAATGGTACGTAAAGGCAATAGTTAGTGTTGCACAACACATCGCCTGATAACCCATCACGAGCATCAACATGGTTTTAAACCATGAAGCCCATAAGTGTATTCCTGTTAACTCCAATGCAATGTCCAAGCCGTACTAGAGAATTGATGATAAGAACGGAATCCCTCTCTTTCAAGGTAGGGAACAATACTGGAGAGCAGTAGAGCCACAGTGAGAATGTATGAAGTAACAAACTTGAAGAAAAAACATGAGGCACTCGCACCCTTCCCAGTCTGAAAGAACAAGGGGGTTTGCATACCATGCGGAACAGATTCAACGTGCCTAGCGCAAGAAAGGTTGTGGGTCAAATCCACTCCTAGTTAATGGGAAGATAAGTAGTCTTTTCGGATGTATTCGTAATTAATGAGGGGTTAATGGAGATCGATGGATACCAGGAACCAAGTTGAAGATTGCAGGAGACATCAACACACTAGAGAACATTCAATGGTGGGGGTGAGAAAGAAAATCAGTCGTTGGGTTCATTCAAACCATCTCGCCGACAACGCTGTGGGGAGAGCCGAAAATGACATCGCCAGCATATTTGCAACGGATGAATTTGGGAGGAAATACCGAGCTCGTTAACCTAGAAAAAAACAGAAATGTAAATAAAGCGGCCTCTTCAAAAACCCCTCGAGTAACTGGAAGGAATGAAGGCATGTTCTCACCGAAAGAAATATACTGAGCATGGTCGTGAAAATAGTCACGTGAAATGATCAAAAGATTTGGGTCAGGACCGTTCTGGTGAAAGATCGAAAGAAAAGAGCAGCGATCGAGGGAGTAAAAAGCGTTAGCATAGACAAAAAAGCAAGCCAAACAGTGCAGAATCTAGTAACAATAGAAGCAACTGAATGAATAATGTAGTTTACACCATAAAATGTACGCAAACTGCGTGGAACCATGGAAGTAAACATCGGTTAAAATACGATTGAGAAACAAGTTCACAAATGCCTTCAAAGGTGCTGAGGAGCATGCAATGAGCCGATAAAACCTTTCTTTGAATTAAGCCTTACTCTAACAGATTTCCGGTAATAATGGGATGATTGCAGTCGCAAGATAAATATTAGAAAGACTGGATAATAGAGCCGAAAGTTGAAACGCAACAGTTCTGAGTAGTAAGGGAGAAAGTAAATGGGGTGCACAAAATTTACTGCTTTTAGCTCTCAACAAAGTTCTCAGAACTACATCGTAGGAAACTAGGATGAGCTCGCCAAGAAGAATAAATGGAGAGGTAAGTGAGGGTCGACCAGATCCTGGAAAACTGATGGTTAGGTTTCTGGATATCAGGGCTGAATTATGGTTCCGAGCTGCATAGTTGTTTCAATTTTCCAAATTTTGTGGCAACTTTCGTTACCAAGGTAGGTTTCGCAATATAGAACACGCTGTCGCCTGATTTTAATTTTGAGAGCAGCGATGAGATTTATAACTGCGTGCCGCAAATCAGCTTTACGCTCCATTTCTTTAGCTCGATACATCCGCTTTATTTAAGGAGATAAACATCTGTTAGATCAGACTTGGTCTCAGTGGGGCAATTAGACGTCATAGCAGAAGTTAATATAATCAGTTAGATGTTCCCAGCAGCAATCCACCGTTCTTAATACTTCCGAATCAAGCGTCCAACTCGATTTCTAGCCAAACGCCCAAGATCACGAAATTCAACGGAATGCCCAAACAACCGTAAGGAATAGGAAAAAAGCACCAGTGTAAACGGCATTTGCCAACGAGGATAATTCTATGAAACAATAACGACAAACGAAGCTAAAGTGGGATTGAAACGGTCATCTTCAAAGACCAAGTTAAATGAAGTGCATTAAATCACAACACCAAGGGCGCTCGTGAGGTTTGTAAGCGAAATGCAAATGATCGGATAGTGTCCCAGTGTACCTGAGAGGACGACCGAGTATATCGTGCTGAGTGAGTTTTAAAATGGCCAAAGTAGGGGAAATGGTGCGGAATCGTTTGGAAAGGAAGCTAAAGAACGAACCACAAAGATTTGAGGCATAAGTGCAAGGGTTTACCAAAAATGAGCAGAAGCTTTTCGTGTCTCATGGCTAAGATTTTTATCGGCCAATACCCATGTGCAGTTCAGCCGAGCACTCAAACTCACTCATCAATGCACTACGGCCAAAGTGATCACTAAAATACACGAGACACGTAAATTGTTATTAGCGGAACAAAAAACAGTCCAAAACGTACCGCTATTCCAAGAGGCGGAAGCTGGCGGAACATCTCATCTGAAGCCAAGTAGGGAGACATGAAACAGTCTTGGTGTAGCTGAATGTCCCGAACCCGATCCAAATCACTTTTCGGAGCACGAGCCCTCCGGTCAGACAGCACCCGCGTCCCGTTTTCAGAAAAAGAAGTCCGATATGCATCTGCAACTTTCTTTTCACCCACCAAATCAGGCGGGTCAAAACGACAATGTGGTCCATTGGAGGAGTACGGTGATTTAGGAGAACATAATGTTTCAGAAGGTCCAGTAATATTTGGAAAAGAGGCTTCTCCTGTTTAAAAGGAAGAAAATGAGTTTAAATTACTACTGTTTAAATTATACGTACGGGAATAGGATATAAGCAACGACAATAATTATGGTTGGTTAGCTTTTACTTGTATATCTTAAATACTATACTATATATCTGCAGTTTCGGTCTAGTTTACACCATTATTAATCTTGTATTAGAAAGCTATCTACTCGGTTGTTACCTCGCAGTACGGACTAGTAATGAAGCAAAGATCATAAAATCAAAAACGGAAAAAACTCAAACGAAGCGTTACAATTTCAAACGTAAGAAGACCACTGATTGCGCCAGTTAGCCATGCCGTTTAAGTTCTTCGATCATCGCCTTATATCTAATGGATCCCGACCTGGTAATCTGATTTGGCCCATTCAGAACAGTTCACTACTCAGTAATTTCATACACTCTCGCCAGGTCATGAACTGACTAACTTGATCCAACCTTTGATTCCTGCCTGCCTTGGAGAACAGTGTATACCGATTTACGGATAGCTACGACATAAGCCTCGAAAATCGTAACCTAATTAGATACAGTGCTTGGTCGATCGTCTAAGCTGTGATTGAATACACTACACCTTCCCTCAAGGCCGCTGAGAAAATGCATCCATTCTGTTCCAGAAACAGCATACACACCATCCGTCTGCAACAGCTAACTTGCATATCATAACCGCTCACGAGGGCGGGGTAAAATCCCGGTCTTTGGTGGGCAAGGCAATGTTACCCGACACCATAGATGGTTCAGATTAGTAATATAGATGTATATATATACACTATTTATAATTTACATGTATTATGGTACCATTTTGCCCTCGTTTCTACGGTTGCCTCAAGTCAACTGACGAAGGACTGTACATGAATCACCGTTGTGATTCTTCTGTGGTCGCCTCAATGTACACTTTGACGCTACAAATTAGATTTAGGTGAGGACATGACGATTCCGAGTGTGCAGACATAAATATGTGTAGACAAGAGAGCACCAGGTATCCATGCCTGATGAGCGGCAATAATCGCAAATTCAGTCGTGTGGTTCCGAAAAAATTTGGTCACTCGTCCAGATACTAGTTATATATATAACCATGAATTTAGAATAAGCATTGTGCCAAAACAACAATAACAAGTAAATACAACCATATGGAAAACGGATATACATGGATGAACAATAAGATGAAAAGCTTTATTTTTATTCACGTATCTTTCTCCGTTTTCCGTTTTTTTACGGGGCGCGCGTTCTACAGATAGGGCACAGAATCAGCGCCACTTACTTAGTTTCTGAGCCATATCTCTAACCATCTCTAACCAACGACAATCCTCATTCCATGGGCCCCAACCAGGATACTCAAAGCTAGTAACTATCTAACCGATCACCCCGACGGATCAGTACAATCGAATTTCTGACCGTCTCGGTGATAGACGCCTAATGCACTCGATCACCTCCACAGTGTCCCACTCAGCGTAAAGGACGTCGCTGCTGATTGGGGACAGGCGCACCGTCAACTTTACAGATCAGTGCGATCATACCTAATGCTTTTCCATCAGCAGTTTGCATGAGGTGGAACAGCTTGCGGGAATTTCCCATAGCGGCTCCATTTTCCATCCTCACAGCCCGTTCGGACCTCCACATCTCGTGATCCCTACGCAAACTTGCATTGAGTTCACGTCTCGTTACGAAGCGTGCTTCACAATTCCAGTTATCCACCGAGATGGACTGGCACGTGTCAAGAAGAAGCAGAGACTCGACAAAAATCCAAAATGACATAACAGGACGAGTGAGGCCACAAGTGGCAAAACCCGGCAGAATCCAAGGCATTCCTCATGAGTTATTGGTGCTCATTGGTAAACGTCAATTCAGCTCTCTGTAAAAGTGGAAACAAATCACTGGATATAAGACCACCTGGTGAGATCTAACAATTCAAGTAATAAAATACAAGTACTTCGTCCAAATCCGCCCCCGTATTGATAAGTTTCGGCTTCGGGGTAATTCAGTGGTTCAACAATTCACGCTTCGGAGGTGCGAAACGCATCTCAACCGAAGTTAAACCATTCTCAGAGTGGTCGAAAAGTACTTGGAACTTACCCGAGTCCTGAATCAGTAGAATACCGTTGTCCACACATTCTAGGTTAGGCAATCCTCTGTTCGACCAAATATTAATGTCTCTATGCTCACACGAGAAGAGGGTGATTTTCGCAATCAACTCAATGACAGAGTTGAGAAGGAAAGGCAAAACAATGCAATCAAAACACCAAAAGTATGGATTCGGCTTCGACCGTTTACATAAGAGGACTGGGAAAGTGAAAAGACTTACTTTGGCACAACTTTCAATGAAAAGCAGTGCCAGAAACGTGAACTACCGATTGAGTCTATCACAGCAAAGATCGCAAGTTTACAGAACGCACACCTGCTTTAGAAGATTTGGCTCGGAATGAAGATGCAGCTAATGCAACTTAGACCGGGTGAGAAATCGGCTGCATTCTCGCGCATCTTTAGAGACCTTTAGACGAATAGCAGAGGATGGGGCACTTTTTAATAGTTGGCACAATTATTGACTCACTACTTATCGGATATCTGCTCGTCTCCAGATCGATCCCAGTTTTGCGAACCCCAACACTAAAACTTCGTCATCATCATGACTTCCATTGAACGTAAATCGGAAAAATCCCAATAAAACATGCCTTGAGTATCAAGAGAAAAGTAATCAGTTCGAGCAAACACGACAAAACCGTAACATTTAAGTGGACTGCTGCTGACACACGGATCTGTCCAACCGAAATGCACACAAATAATTGTAGACTGTGATGTAGTCTAACGGTGCTCGCTCGGCTCGTGTGCTAAAGGCGATCCCGGTGTTAGGGCAACTACGAACGATGAAAACGTGAACAGCGAATAAAGAGATCGACGGCGTTCTGGGCCTTGAAGAATGATTAAGGAAGTAGAGCCTTGCAAGCGCTCTTCAAATAAGCATCACAAATTCACGTACATACAGTCTCAAGAGTTGTACCTAGAGCAGTTTGTTGCCCGTTTGATATAATGTGCGAGTATTGGAGGCAGTCGGAGGGAGAAAACATTCAGAATTAAACGATGCATTGAGTAAGATTAGTCAAAAAGGGTGCTGGAGTTATTTCGGTTGGCGATACGCTGTAACTTCCCAAGCCAAAGACTCTATTTCTCAGGTGGGACTCCACAAATACTTGCTTAGAGGGAGCGCTTCCAGTTGAGTTTGGCTAGAAACGGATGTTAAATTGTATATCTATTCTGCTCCATAGACTGGCGTCCTTTGACAATCTCAGAGAAGCTTGTGATTTCTCCAAGGATTTTCGCTGTTTATTTGTGATTATTTTGTGGGCAAAATTTTCCTATTTGACCCGACGGAACGACAAATCTTTTTGCGTTCCATCTTGACCTGGGATGCAACTGTATGCGAAGTAATCATTCACACTAAATTCACTCTCTTTACTTCCACTTCTTCCTTAGAGAACATTTCGCAGAAAAGCTGCTTTGGAAATTCTCCAGAACAGATACACAGTTTAACGGGCAATTTGCCTAGTGTCACGAAAGATGGCTAATAATTGACAGTCTCCGGTGGAGAATTTTAAGGTTTTTCTTAAGTTAACCTGCGAAAATAACAGAACAGTAAAAAAGAATTGGAAAATACATTAGTGAACCAAACGGCACAAGTTACTTTTTCGTGTTGGAGTGTCGAAGCCTTCTGATTTTAAATAACAACCATCGAAGATTCTTTATGCAGATGGAAATGTGAGAAGTCCACTTCAGATTTTCACCAATATTAACCCTCAAATAGTTCACAGAATCAACTCAGCTAAGTAACTGAGTCGATGAATGGCGGTTCAGATGAGTAGGTTGGCAGGGAGAGAGAGGACGTACATATGAAACATTCGGATGTGCTAGAATTTAAAACCCTTATACAGCGAAATCGAAGACAGACGGTAATCTGTTGGAAAAACTTTGAAAGTCATCGTTGTTAGAAATGCCTTCAGAGAGACCAAAACCACCGACATGCTTAACCAGGTAACCGGATAAACTAGCTGATAAGTCATTAGTGCAAATAGATAGATAGATAGATGAGGAAAGAACAGCATCATGAAGCAAGCCAGAGTTCTTAACCAACGGTATTGACGTTATACCGCCCACTCGTGTGCGCTGGGCTGAGCTGATAAAGTAAACAAGCAGCCATGCTAATAAGGGCCTCAGGCAACCAGATGTTCTCAGCTTGTGAAGTAGGAGACCGTGGGACAGAATCGAATCCAGGCAAATAGTATAGGGAGGTGCAACATGCAGATATCATCGATACGTCTGAGAACTCTAGCCTGAGTCTTGGACTGGAAATTCCAATCCACAAAGTAGTGGAGCATTTGCGCAACACAGAGACGTGAAGAAAGTGCCCGTGGAGAGCTCCTTCAGAACTGTCACGTAAGATATCACTTTGATTCTTATTGGGTTTTTTTCTCATACGCAGACCCACGTTCCGCCATCGATTCAGATCCCTTGGTTTATGCATTCAATTGGGAAAGCAGAAAGGGATGGGATGACATCAATTGTTTTGGTGGTCGTGTAAAATGAATTGTAAGCGCAACCAGAAACCAAGATCCATCAATCAGGCTGAACGATAGTTGATCGAGTAAGCTAGATAGAAGCAGTCGATGGTAGAGGAAGAACTGAACTTAGGGCCTGTTATAATATTACAAACGAAAACTAGTTTAGATTACACGAGACAACACGTGGAAACTACAACCACAAAAACAACAGGTCATCGTACGTGAAATGACCAGAATGAAGAAAACCACTTACTATCCTCATTATCATCGGTGAAGTTGAAAGCGCCTGGTGATTTTCGAAATCCTAAATTGCTCTCTGCCGACGTCGTCAGGTCTAATGCGGACATTCCAGATGGCACTGAGACCGCCTCCCGATTAGTGCTAAGGCCTTTTTTGTTGTCTGTATTAGACGTAGAGAGGGGTTTGGGGTCTTGATTTTTCAAGAAAGTCGGGACAAAACGATCCCACAAAGTGCTAGATAGGACGCTGTGCTGTCGACGATAGCTTGGCGACCATTGCGAATTATCGTTATTTCCCAAGTTTTCTGAACTCAGTTTGCTTTCATCAACACCAGCATAGGCTGTTTCACGGGTAGAAGGCAAGGGAAATAAGGTAGTTACCAAATGATCGGCAAACAGCACTGTGGAATACTCGTGACATGCACAGATCTGTAAAACGTATATCCAAAATTTCAAGGAAAATAATTTAATTGTTTTCTATCACTAGAAGCAAATCATTTGCAGACAAGCTGAGCATAAAGAGAGCAAAAATACTGGAAAACAGAAATATGAAGTCATCGACACCGGCAGGATTTGACACGCACGGGCGCATTCGTACCACGTGTATTCTTCCTGCTGACCTAGGAAGTTACGTCAATAGGTGCAAGACTGCGACCACGCTTGAGTTCGAATCTCAACGTAGTCGAAGACCTCTCACGCTTGGATCACCTGTCGCATTTAAGAAAATCTACCAAAACCCAAACTTCGCAATACTGGAAATTGCAAAGCGGTGGAAAGAGACGTTTCCAACAGAAGCACCAGAAAATGACACCTTCGCCGGAAACGAACCTATTATACTGCCAGAACCCATATCTTCACTTCGATTTTCTTTATTTCAGTCAGATAGACCTGCTTAGCAAGAACTTATGCCGAGAGATCTTCATAAAAAAGGTATCCGAAAGAAGCAGCCTCTGCATCAGAAATGGATTGTGGTTCAGCTCAAAAACAGTGAATAGCCGCCAGATGTGCTGTTACAATGGTCACAAAAAAAAATAAATTAAGCTATTCATAAGCATTAATTGCCAAAAGGTTGCTTAAAAATCAACTTAAAAACTGAGAGTGTTCACTTCGTAACAGACGCCAAATCATTTCTTTGCATGGAAGAAGCATGTCTGATTCCGATAAAAGCAACAGCAACAATGACCCCGAAGCTCAGAGCGCAATAGACCCATGTAAGATTCCAAAAGGTCAAGTATCATAGTTCAACTAAATCGTTCGGCATTACACACCAAGGAAAGCCACCGTGAATGCTGCCTGTTCCACGGAATCAAACGTTTCTAAAAAAGGAGCAATATCTAAGAATTACAGAGAGTGGACCAACACAGGCGAGAAAACAACAAAAATGCCCTTGTAGTCAACAAAAATACGTTTGCAATCACTGTGAGTAGTTAGAAAATGACAACAAGATCGCGACAATCCACGGTTAGTCACCATATCCCTGTATCTGTGGCTAGCCAGTTGATGGGTCATACGGACCACAAACACGAACACGTGGAACAAATAGTTCATCTAAGTGAGCTGTAAAATTTCCCACTTCACGTTGCCACGTCATCTGCTAACCTCTAAATGGCTTCTTCCACTCCGTGTAGGAGGAACGCAAAACAGGGGACGGTATGGTAGACGAGTGTTCGCCATACGCAACATGTGACCCAACCAGCGTAGTCTATTAAGCTTCATACACTGAAATAAAGTACTCTCGGAATCGGCACCTAATACTAGATTCCTCACCTCCATATTACCTATCCGATCACTGCATCCAATTTTAGTCAACTACCGATAAGGACAATCAGTGATTCGAGTAATCTCCAACCGACGAACATTCGCAAGCATAGGCTCTAATGTCAGCAACGCATAATCAACACTGGAGCGCACTGCGCACACTACATACAACCTGTCAACTTCAAGAAATATTCAAGATCTGAGCGACTAGATAATAGTCACTCAGTAGAATGATGTCTAGGAGCCCCGATGCATTTCAGAATACCTACGTCGTGTTTAACCAGACGGGACTCAGGCACTCGAACTAATACCATTCGTGGTTATGCATCCACGCCATTAACGAGAGGTGTGAAGTTAAATAGGTTATCCCGAAATACGTTTAATTTTCCTCTCCAAACAAGAGGATAAAGAAGATGTCGTCAGACTGATTCCGTCCATAGTCTATGGTGAAGTTAGCCACTTCATACATGTTAAGTGCAATAACTAATGCCAGCGGAACAGAGTTAAACTAGGTCTACTAAGTCTAAATCTAGATGCGTGATGCACATTGTACGCGAGATTTGAACAGTGCCACACAACGTAATCTGTCATACTCTAAACACACATGCTCACCGCATTACCCTCCTGCAGTAATTCCCCGACATCCTGGAGACCCCCTAAAGCGTCCTCCATTATCTCGTCCATGACGAAGCTGGACAGGAATGGAGAGATGAAACACCTCGTCGAACGCCGCTAGTCGTTTCGAATGAACCTAATAGTTCACCGTAACTCCACGCGACCTATATGCTATGCGGTGCAATCGGCTCCGCAACAGGTTCACGAATCTTTTGCTGGCATACCACTCCGAAGGAGCATGGGAACTAGTACTGTCACGAACTTCCACTGAGGTCCCGAACGACCACCTTTTCCAGAAGATCGAGAAAGCACTGCGATCCGGTTGGCTCGGCTCCGTGTGTTGTTGCGGCGTAATTCGATAGTAACTGCCGAGAGTGAATATTCCTGGTCGATGCACGCCTCGACTGGACGAAAACCGCTGCATGTTTGCCCGTGTTAATCTCGCGAGCCGAGTCTCAAACGTGGCAGATTATCCAAAGCTTAACACCTCGTAGTACTATCGATTAAACCTAGTACTTTGCGATGATCGATCACAGATCAATCCGTGTTCGCTCCCATTCTTGAAAGATAGGCACAATGCGTCGTACTCACCTTAGATACGGAACATGCTCCTGTGTTCAAAATATTACGAAAGAATAGATAGTAAGGATTTCAATACAGAGCTCTCTTCACCCATTTTCAAAAAGAACTGGAGGGAGCTCGTCGGGACTGGCTGCTTTTCACCTATTCAGAAGTCAGATATTTCGACTCACTTCCCACATCAGTCGGAGGAATCAAAGACAGATAGTTCCAAGTGATCCGCCAGCTGGGCTAGCGTACGACCATAAATCGTTAGCAGCACCGAGCCAAACTGATCCTTCGAAGTCTCGGCCACGGCCTAGCTTTGTCTGTCATCCATGGATGGGTCATCCATTCCCATCGCACACGACTATCATAACGGAGTTCGCCACCTCCAGCCGGTACCCACGTATAATTTAATGCCTTGACTGTTACCTGAATCCTCGCCGCTTTTTTTCCCCTCTTCGGTCAACCAACTCAAATCAGTTTTCCCGGTCATCGCTAAGGCTGTTCGTCAATCGCGACGCGTGCACCAGTCAGACGCATCTTAAATTCTGCTCGCCCTAACCAGTTAGGAAGCTGCAGTGGGCTCGAATTAACCAAGCCCCGTTTGGTATGATCCTTAGGTCTGTTAAGAACGCTAAAGGTCGAAAAATCTATCAGGCGAATCTTGCGTGACATAATGGCCACTCGCCAGTTTGAT
>LUCM01007724.1:10284-21547 GCA_008360955.1 Fasciolopsis buskii | reverse complement strand
CAAGGATCCTGTCTAGAAGGGCTGCTTCGGCCTTCTCACTTAAGACTATTCCCACAGCTTGACCCACTTCGTCTACTGAAGTGTGCAGAAAATATCTTGACAAGCCATTAGGCGCAGTTAGTTGAATTACTCTACTCGAATCCTGAATTCGTGTTCCACTCACGTGGCAGACATCAATCCAAAGTGGGTCACTGTCAGAGCTAAGCATACCCGTTGGCCGGCCTGCATTAAAGTGCGCATACTGAACGAACCGAGATTCAGAGGCTAACGAGGTTTGAGAAAATGCGAGCTAACAGGCTGAAAACTACCTACTACACTATTTGACAGTGAACCATTGCGACAGTCGAGCATGTTATCAGTGAGGACATCATGAGTAGGCAGATTCTGCGCTAAACACGCCTGCTGATTGGCATGAACTGGGGTGCGCGAACTGAAAGAACCGAGATTCAGAGGTTTGAGACAGCGATTGAAAGCCATTTGCGATACCTTGAAATAGCGCCGTAATCAGTTGGGTATCATGGGTGAGCGGTGAGGATAAAGAAACGATTTGGCACAGAAGATTGATCACGAAAAGGAACGCTGAACAACGGTCTACTTACCACTACCACCCTGGTCGAAGCAATGACCGCGGTTCTTAGTGTCCTCCACGATGACCGATGCAGAATAGAATTCGTCGTAGGGAAACGACGGACGGGTAACGCTAGGAAGTGCAGCTGCTGAGCAGGAGGACCATTAGGATTCTCAACCAAAGTACTTGGTTCTAATATGAATCCGTCCGCCAAGCAGTGGAGAATGGCTGAATGTGAATTCATTAACTTGGACTGTAGGTAGCGTCCAATGCAGTATAAGATGTCGCGATTGCAACAAACATTTCCAAAGTGAATCCCTAACAAAATATTACCATCTCAGTAAACCATTTTGAAATTGTCTCCAAACGGGTCAACAATGTTGGGGGGGGTGAGTGCTCCGATTTGAACATTCGCCGTGAAAACTTGAAATGCTCCTAGATGACCACGCGTTTGAACCAACCTCCGCTGAGAAAGTCCTACACATTGCCCTCGCGTGGCGTTTCCACTAAAGTACTTCATGGTTCCGATGGCATGTGACTTGTACTCTGAATACTATACTTGTACTCTGGATACTATAAATCAAATGCCCTTGCTATTTGCACTTCGTCTAGGATGAACAGTTTGCTCTTCTGGCAGCTACAGACTGTTTCTGCTAAATGAATATATCGTCTCCTACATTCAGTAAGCCAGTGAATTTTTCCGCCCAATCCTAAGGTCGTCCATCACCTTTCGCAGTCCAGAACACATATTCTCTGTTTTGTGAACGCATAAGTGCCAGTAGGAGAAAACAACGAATTCTCACCTTTAAAACGCGGTCTTTTCCCAAGGTGAGCATCAGGTTTAATCTCTCCTCAATGCGAACACGAAGAACTGGATGTCGCGCGTCGAACAAGATGGCCAAACTTCGCCGACTGTCACAAATTTCCAATAAAGATGTAAAGAGGATGCGTAAAAATCGGAACATGATAGTTGATGAGGAGTTAAAAAACAGGACAACGTGGGCCAACTAAATGTAAATGTGGCCTCGGGAAATAAAGGAGGATAGCTAAATTTACATCTCTGTGACAGATTTATATACATTGCAACGGAACAGATACATCGGGAAAATGAAGAGTTCACTATATACTAATTAGCGGTTTCTGACAGATGTCTGGTGTGCTGAGCTGCCTTTTACTTGTTTGAAACATCTGCCCAAAAGTCATCATGACTTCCAGCGATGGAGCCTATTTAGTCCGTAGCACTTCAGAATTATCAATAGAACTGGTGTATTCAGAGGAACTAACCATTTGATTTTTCATGTGACGGTATTCGGTCAGAAGGAACTGAAGAGAGAATCAACAGTTAGTCAAATCTAATTGTTACAATCAGGGTCTCACGAAGAATAACTGTCCGTCAATAAAGGCCTATCCGCACAGAAGGTTGTCCATAGGATAATACAAACGCGAATTAGCGGAAAGAGTATAGAAATCCGTGTTGTGCGAGTGATGTCTGGGAGAAAGATTGCATAGAACTAAGTAATGCGGACCTATAAGCTGTTTTAGCTTAACTTAACGAGGCAGGCAGCTAGCATTAACTGGTTATTCTTCCACATCCAACCTTGGAACTACCCATATTTACTTTATTACATCTGCCAACTTTAGTTGCGAGCGAGCTCCCGCTTCAAAGAAGAATCCGCATCTTGAATAGCTCGTGCGCTAACCATAAGGACACAACCGTCATCTCGACAGCGTCGGAGATGTAAGCGCTCATCATTCAGGGCAGGTTGTTCAACATGCATGCAGAGCAGATTTGCAGGAAGGGTTTCGCACTGACCATGGGTACCTCGACGAGATGCTTACTCTCCAGTCATCAGTTCACTGTCCTGCCTCCCAAAATCTAACGATAACTGTCTTTAGACGCTCGCATAACTTCGCTCATGGTATGGCTAAAGCGTGAGGATGCTCCATGGCCACCAGGGCTCACTAAAAGCGGGAGGGGGCGGGGTGCGGCAACTAAAACTCTGAAACTTGAAGTGGCATATAACCACATAAAGTCCCGTTAAGTCAGGCCCTAGACTTTATCGATAGGTCTGCACTATGGCAATCTTGGTTGAGGAGTGGAGTGCCCGATAAGCCTGTGTCAATTCTCGAAGAATTGTTTCATTATACCTCAAGTGGTCATATGACGTATGGCCGACATCAGCCATTCTTTGAGTTCCTCAGCAGGAACAGTGTGCTCTGCATCTTCCTTTCTTTTCAACTCCTCCAGACGATTCTATACAGACAGGTTTTTTCCTGATCTTTCGGTTGGCGTAACTGAACTCCTCCCAGGGAACGGTTTGCAAATGTATGGCGATAATAGAGCCTTGTTGAACAACAACACTCATGCAATTCAGCCCACTTTGCATCATCTAACGAATCACATAACCCATAACAATGTTTTGTACCTAAGAAGTGCAAGCTATTTGTTCGAGAATGGCAAACGTCTGTGCCTGCAATGGCGCTTTGTGCTGACGAGTTAGGAGTGACCTACAAACTTAAGTATCTCGTGGGCTGGATTACAAGTGGATCTGGTGTCAGGGATGAGATCACTACACGAATAACGAGAGCCAGTGTTGTATTCACGAGCTTACGATACTCGTGGCGCAGTCATGACGTTCGGCTCTCACTCAAAGGGAAGGTATACTAATGCCAGTGTTCGTAAAGTCCTCCTTTACGGTCCCGAAATCTGGTCCCTCTGTAATGAGTTCGTCGAAAATAATATTATGGCTAGGGCTTCCAGTGATTTTTAAATCGACGAGTTAACATCGGAGGGCCGCGATAAAGGAGCTCTCACAAGAGTGCGTCTCTACAATGAAGCAACTGAGTTACACTGACGCTTTGGTCCGACCGTCGAAGCAACGACGCAAAAGTTTCCGTAGCAGCTGATACAAGCGGGTTCAAGCTGCAGTTATTATAACGCGTCAAGATCGAGGCTCCACATTCGCGGTTTTACCCGTTTCGTGAAGGAAGGAGCTGAAGGATATATATATATATATATATATATATATATATATATATATATATATATATATATAAGGGGTGTAAGAAACTGGAGATGTTATCTCGATTAGATGCACTGTCGATGTAAAATTCGATTGTTTTATACTGAGTCTGAACTCCGATCAAGCGGAAACATGTCTTAGCTAACATTTTCAGCAAACCTTCAAAACCAAGCATAATATTTTTAGTGATTTTTGCTCCCATATTATAAGAAGGTGAAGAACAGAATCTTTTTCTGACTGGAAAAGTCCGTACAGATACAGTTGATAAGACTATAAGATATCAGGAACTAATTGCATTTCATAGGCATAAACTATGGAATTCGCCGTTAACACCAACAACTTTGCTCACCATGAGAAACTGCTATTCAGCCTATTTGGGGACGGTGCCTAACAAAACTTACTCGCTATCGGTGATGGAAGGCCAACAAGTGTTGCAAACTCGCACGTCTCGCTCGAATCCAAGAGCCGGCAGCGTTGAACGAAACGGCGAACACTTGTCGCACACCGCTTTTCCGCATCGCCGACAATGATGCTGAGATTTAAGAAAAGAAAAGACTGTGTATTTCGAAACAAGTGGCAATTGCAAACAATAAACAAACGAGATAAAATCACAGCGGAATTCCTGGTTACTATCTCGTTCCTAAACGTCACGAGTGACTAAATAAATCGGTAAATCGGTATTTCAGAGCCAAAAATGCTTCAGCATGGTGGAAACAGGTGTCTCGGAATTGACTAGTCACCGTGAAAACTCCTTGAAATGCTTCCAGATGTCCACGCGTCTCAAACAATGCCCACTGAGGAAGCCATATACACTGCCCTCGCGTGTTTCAACGAAAGCGAATACCTGACACCCCTCAACGAGTTGACTGATTCTCGGTAGACACTCTAGCGGATATGGCTGAACACTGGTTCCAAACCAACTACGGCCGGCGTACGAAACATACGACCCCAAAACTCATCCCCATCCGTGGCGGGGGAGTGTACTGGAAACCCAGGATGTTTAGCCCTATCCAAAGGGCGTGTGAACTGAGTAATCAGTCACCGGACCCAAGTGGGTTAGTTACGTGACCCTCAGATCGGCCTGTTTCCTCATGGGTTAGGTCGTTTGCTCAATGGCCGTGCTAGGATCCCCTAAGTTAACCCTCTACTTCGGTTTCATTAACCGGGTGGTATCCTTACTCACTGTTCTCATCCTGCGTCATGGTTCCGATGGCATGTGATGTGCACACTGATCTGTGCAACATATACATATATGTATATGTATATACAGAAGCAGCAAGTAGTATCTGCGTGAACAAAATTTGCCCGGGAGCACACGACCGGTTTCGCGGTTATTGTCGCTTGTCAGGTATGCGTACCCGCTGCTTTCTTGCCTAAACATCCACATACTTGTGCACTCCGAATTGATATTTCTCACCAGAATCGAATCTGTTCATGCATCCAGATACCACTTGCTGCTTCTATATATACATATGTATATTCTGGGGCATTCTGCCCTCGTTCCTAAGGTTGGCTCAGCAAAACTGACAAAGAATATCAACGAATTATAGTTGTGGTTCTTCTGTGGACTCTTCGACGAAGAGCTTCCATGCACACTGCTGATGCTATAGATTCGATTCTGGTGAGAAATATCAATTCGGAGTGTACAAGTATGTGGATGTTTAGGCAAGAAAGCAGCGGGTACGCATACCTGACAAGCGACAATAACCGCGAAACCGGTCGTGTGCTCCCGGGCAAATTTTGTTCACGCAGATACTACTTGCTGCTTCTGTATATACATATACATATATGTATATGTTGCACAGATCAGTGTGCACATCACATGCCATCGGAACCATGACGCAGGATGAGAACAGTGAGTAAGGATACCACCCGGTTAATGAAACCGAAGTAGAGGGTTAACTTAGGGGATCCTAGCACGGCCATTGAGCAAACGACCTAACCCATGAGGAAACAGGCCGATCTGAGGGTCACGTAACTAACCCACTTGGGTCCGGTGACTGATTACTCAGTTCACACGCCCTTTGGATAGGGCTAAACATCCTGGGTTTCCAGTACACTCCCCCGCCACGGATGGGGATGAGTTTTGGGGTCGTATGTTTCGTACGCCGGCCGTAGTTGGTTTGGAACCAGTGTTCAGCCATATCCGCTAGAGTGTCTACCGAGAATCAGTCAACTCGTTGAGGGGTGTCAGGTATTCGCTTTCGTTGAAACACGCGAGGGCAGTGTATATGGCTTCCTCAGTGGGCATTGTTTGAGACGCGTGGACATCTGGAAGCATTTCAAGGAGTTTTCACGGTGACTAGTCAATTCCGAGACACCTGTTTCCACCATGCTGAAGCATTTTTGGCTCTGAAATACCGATTTACCGATTTATTTAGTCACTCGTGACGTTTAGGAACGAGATAGTAACCAGGAATTCCGCTGTGATTTTATCTCGTTTGTTTATTGTTTGCAATTGCCACNATATATATATATATATATATATATATATATATATATATATATATATATATATATATATATATATAAGTGCACGCATCGAAAAATGCCCGTTTTAATTATTTCACATATCTAAGCAGTATGACTGGAAATGTCTGTAATAAAGTAACATTTTAGCTACCCAGGATTATGCTGTTTTTGAGAAGGCTAACGATCGAATCCGAAATATTGACTTATTAACCACTACATTCCATCATGCTGTAATCATTGATCTTGAACATCTCATTCGGAGCTATGCGGATGAGTATCAACTTATCCAGCTTTAACAACTTCGACTAGAACTCCTGTATTCCGATTAGTGCACGCTGAAATTGTTATACTTGTACAGACCACCAAGTGATACGCGGCTCAAGAATTTCATAAATTTTCAGTAAAACGTTGTCGTTTTGTAGCTCAAAAAGACGCCATATAATCGGCAATTGGGTACACGGTTACAAAACCGACCACAATGCCCTAGGTCTGCTACCTCGAACACTGATCTTTTAGGATTCTAAGTAGTCACATGACTATCAACATTTCAGAGTCAAGTCTGGCGATTCCCCCATCCCCAATCCAAATAGTGGGACACAACAGTTATGGTCCCCCATTTCACTCACTACATCCATTCGCTAGCCAAGTAGTAAACAAGGAATACGTCTATGGCTAATCGCTTGTTTTCGACTCCCCCTCTCCCCCCGTGATGCTTCCCCTGAAAACGAGGCCGTTACTTGAAACGGTTCATGGTAAAATGGTGCCGTGGATGATTTTCAGCTTCGTAGTTTACATTTTTCCAAGATTTCTCACTCTGAATTTTGGGTCTTTTAACATGCCTACTATGTGTCGGATAAACCCTAGGGTTTATTGCTGGCAGTGGGCTCATTGGTGACTGACGTATGCAGCGTCCATGAAACACGCACTTAAGGTTCCAGTAGTGTAATTCAACCAGTTCCACATGGTATCTCATCGAAGTGTATCCTGCGCACATTAGGAGACGAAGCAACTTGGGTTGTTGGTTCACATGACGTAGTAATATTTTTGGATGACAAGGTTGAAGGATCCCGTTCATAATGAATCCCGGTTAACGACCGTTTTTATGTTATATGATACTCTGGATCAGTTGGCGTTCGAAAGGATAAGTGTAACTTGTAATCCCTGTTTTTACCGCATGCTTCATTTATGAGTGCAGCAGAAAGGGCATGCCCCATAGCTACTAGGGCTCCCTACACGAGGAGGGCGGCAATCATAACCTTGAGTGGCAATGAAACACACATAGGGTCTCACTAGGCCGGATGTCGTAACGAGCCGAGCGACAGCAAGATGCCGTTTGTCATAAATTTAAGTTAGAATTGACACAAAAGACAACTCTTACGATGCACTCCCCAAACTCGTCCGTAGGAGCATAGGCTCTTGTAATGCAGTGCTAGCTGGTGATATGACACACGCCAAAAAACAATGTATCAGAAGCTTACTTAGGTGGACGTTGACATCTTGCCAGCTCACCATTACGCTCCTCCAGTTTTGTGAACATAATCGGTTGTTTCTGTCTAGTACGAATTACGGACATCGTTGGTGTCTAACAGCGATGTGTCGCTTTAACTCCACAGGTATTCCGAATCAGACTAATCATATACTAGTAAGCTACAGTCGGCGCAGTTCAATCTAAGACCGTAGATTCTAATGAAACGCGTATGACGAGATAAAGTTGAAGAGCATGCTCACGGTAAATAACAAAAGCTAGACTGCTGGGTCGGATACTTTAAGGAGCAGAATGGCTGGTTGCGCGATGATATGACCGCTTATTTCTCAGCAAATGCAAGTCCTTGACAGGCCCCAGTTGACCATGCCACGGAACTGAAAGTGGATTCGAGCATTTGATGGTTTCGGCGTGGAAAACTGGCCGGTCTCGTCGAACTCCCTAGTTTCTTTCAA
Organism: Fasciolopsis buskii; assembly: GCA_008360955.1. NCBI lineage: Eukaryota > Metazoa > Platyhelminthes > Trematoda > Plagiorchiida > Fasciolidae > Fasciolopsis > Fasciolopsis buskii. The sequence goes on along the minus strand of LUCM01007724.1, from coordinate 13,546 downwards.
ACTGAATAGAAATGCATTGGCAAAATCGCTCATCTCACTGGCTCACGTTCTGTAGAACAAGGAGCGTATTCTTTTATGATGTTGCGAGTCCCTGGTTTCGCCGTTTTCAAAAAGGGATAGGCAGTGGTTGTAGTAATCATCATGCAATTAGCTCTGTGCAGGAAACCCTATCCACCGGTTCGAATTTAGTAAACACGTGCAACGTGTACGAAACGAACCTGCAAGTTATGTAGCACCATCCCCCTTGCTCTTTTCATCTCCAAGTCGTAAAATGTTTTTATAAGATTGGACGTCAGTGTATCCGAGCGTGGTACTCTTGGGGGAGGACCTAACAACTACTGGCCGTTTCACTTACCTCGGCAGCCACATGAGTGATAGCATAGTCGTACAACTGAGCACACGTGTACCCAAAGCTCTAGGGGCGAACAGTAAACTGAAGCACTTGTGGCACCGACCTTATATCTGTTTAAGGTTGAAAAGTTTTGTGCTGTGCTAAGGTATGCTGCTTTGTAGTACATTTGCTGGAGATATTCATCTCCTTGATATTTTCAATCACCTATTTGTGTAGCATTACAAGGATAGCATAGAATGACTGTTAGCAATTCGCTAAAATTCCGTCAGTGCATACAGGTCAGTAGACTTCGTTCGTTAGGACACGCGCTGCGTATGACATGCACACCTGCGGCACAGTGCCGTTTCCCGTTCCCTCCAGCTATGAAAAAGTCACGTGGTCAGCAGACAACGCAGTAGCGTGGAATGGGAAAATGCACAGCGAGCTTAGGTAAAATAGGTGTCTCGAGTCTTCGTTGTTGGGGGTCAAAAGACCACCCAACAAACTGGCTAGATACAGTGAAGAATGTGGCAGTGAACCGTGAACAGTGAAGACTGCGTTTTCACTATCTCACAAATCAGAATGATTGAAAAAATTGTACGTACGGCTAAACTGTAATAGTACGGTGTGCCTTTCTTTTGCCGCCTCCCAAGTGCAAAAGCTGAATTTTTCAATAGCGAATCACAATTTGTGGTTGAAACTTCGTTTCTCTTCATGCAATCATTGCTTTCGTGCCCTTATCGCTCCCTAAAAAGTGGTGATTCGTCAATTTTTGACTCCTTACCTTCAAGCAATGAACATTCGCTGATTACAGACCCTTTTTCTCTCTCCATATATATATATGCATATATATACATAGTTTTTTGGGCATGTCATAGTTTCAGTTGTTCGTCCAGAGTCAAGTTTGTAGCATGACACACATTAGCATAAATCAACCGATTTAGTAAAGTCGGATTTCGAGTAAGTATCCAGCATACCGGTGCAGAGTTTCTAAGGCGCCCGCTTACAATGAGATTGCGGCAAAACAGAGTATGGTTAGTCATGCATTGTGCACGTGCGGTGAAACAACATAAGAAGTTACATTTTAAAGATCACTCCTGACAGCGAGAGACTCCTGAGGCATGATAATCATCATCATCAGCGTCCTTCAGCGTTAAACAGAAAGGCTAGTCTATAAAGGCACGATATGATTAAACAAATGAGCAAAGATTGTAACTGAACAAGTGCAGCATCCTCCCAATGAAGAACAAATTTGTCAGCGAACTATACGACTAATTTTAACAGTCTGATCACAGTCATTGTGTAACGAACATGCAAGTGATGCAAACAATGGACGGCACTTGACAGATCAATTAAATGAGTATACAAGGTTTGTCATCAGAATAAACGGTTGTGCGTGCACACGGACACGAGTAAATCACATCGTAAAATTCCTAATTGAAATGTATCGTTTTCCAGCGTTTATCGTGATACTTGATTGAATAATGAAAACAACAATCAACAAGACTGGTTCTGGAAGCATACAGCTAAATTGCCACTGTGATCCGAGCGATCAATAAGCAGCTAGTGAGGAGCCCCACTTATTGTTAGCCAAACCAACAAAGCAAGCAAAGTATGCAAATTTTCTCCTGCCACGCCTCCGATGAGTGCAACTGACATCGCTTGCTTTTGCACATAACTAACATATAATAACGGAAATCATCAACGAGTCGGCAAATATAGCGTGAAACAGTCGTTGGATTTCGAGGCCATCTAGAGCTAGAGGGCAGACTAGACTGGACGCCAGATGAACAACATCTATTAGGTTCAAAATTCAGAGCAACCACAACACCGTCAAACTAGCAATACGTTATTGATGTCCTACTCGTGCACACGACTGGCCGACTTGTATAAACACACAGTACTGGACATGTAATCACGTGACAAAAAAAACCAGGAAACAAAAGCGATATGTGGAGGTCTGGAGTTTTAATATTAACGGGTCTCCTTCGATAACACATTTTCACAATTTTCCTTGAGTCATATTGTTTTTAAAATTTCAACTAATTCAGTGAATCAAGAAACGTGAACCCACACGGGCACTCGATCCAGAACATAAGTACCTGTCTAACTCCAACGGACATAATATTCCACATCTTCTTTACATTCCAGAAAAATGGGGCCGCGCATATTTGACAAACGTCACTCTCGGACCACGTTGGAGTCTCCGCTCGAGATGGATCCATGTACCAAAAAATCAACAGACCGTCGAGGCCGCCAGAGACTGCTAACCCTTTGTACTGATCTTGATCTTTGGTGGCCGCCGCGGCTACACGTACGTTCCCACCAGACCACCATAAAACGGATGATACTTCCTTCGTGTGACCCTTAAAAAGAGGAATAAAACAAAGAAGTCAACTGATAGCTTCACCGGTAAAGTTATAATAAACTATTATTCTTAGGGAAAACCACTAAACAAAAACGATTAAAGCCCAACAATTCAATAGCATAAACATCACCACCGTTCAGGGTTAGGCAGCAAGGCAAACCTCACTGACCGCGACCTTTCCTCAGAGTTACACGTTTCCATAAAAAGACTGAATATTCAAGGGAAACAGAGAGTAGACCTACACAGGCAGGGAAAGATAAGTCGTAGCTGTGGTCAACACACGAAACACAGTCTAACTGTACAAACACTTTCAATAATTCTGATTCGATAGAAAATGGCAACACGATCGCCACTGTTCACGGTTCACTTCCATATCCTTAAGCGTCTCCAGCCAGCTAGTTGACGGACATTTCGGACCCCAACTACGAAGATCTGAGACTCCTGCTTTGCCTAAGTTCGCTGTACATTTTATCATCCCGCGTTGCTACGTCATCTGTTGACCTCCGCTTGGCCTTTTGCATTTCTTGGGAGGAACACAAAATAAGCCACGACATGGCAGACAA
>LUCM01007721.1:0-21637 GCA_008360955.1 Fasciolopsis buskii | reverse complement strand
AAAGACCCATAATCAAAATGTTGCAGCATATAAATTGGTAGGAAGCTGGTTGATTTCTACCACAAAAGTGCTAACCGGGTTGTGGCTGACGCGTGCTGTGGCATTCCAAACCTTGAAAATTTTACATCGTTTTGAGGATGAAACGTCAGAGATGCAGTCTGGGCCAACTTAGTTTGCCCCCGCACAAATCCCTGCAGCCGACCATGCCCGCCCAGATGTTGCGCCGGCCAGAGCGGTGTGATCTGACCGCTCCCGCCTTATTATGGTAAACCCGGTGTATCTGTGGATGCAGAGAAGGATTCAGAATTCGTAGGGTAAGGGTGGACATCGGAGATAGAAGTTAGGTAAGGAACTGCACTGACTCGTTTTATTGATGGAGTTTTTCTGCCTATACCTACAGTGACTTGGACTAATGGAAACTAGTGCTGATAAAAATACTGCCCTACGTGAGTCCGTTTTGTATGGTTTTGACAGAATTTTAGGAAGGAGCAAGTGAAAGCCCATACAAAATGTTGCACATAAAGGTAGGAGCTGGTGATTTCTACCACAAAAGTGCTACCGGGTGTGGCTGACCGCGTGCTGGGCATCCAACCTGAAAAACACCGTTTGAGGATGAACGCAGGAGATGCAGTCCGCCAACTTAGTTGCACCCGCACACCGCTGCAGCCGAGCTGCCCGCCAGATGTGCGCCGGCCAGAGCGGTGGATCTGACCGCGTCCCGCATTATTATGGTAACGCCGGTGTACTCGTGGTGCAGAGGAAGGAATTCAAATATGGTAGGGTAAGGGTGACATCGGCTTTCCCGAATGAGACTATCGCCAGAGAATGAACCGGTATTTGGTAGAACGGACAGGGAACAACTGCTGCTGATATAAATAATGATCGAGCTACAAAGGAAGATGCACTGGGAATTGAATAAATTCAGCGTGGAAATCATGACTTATATTCAACTCTAGGAGGCCGTGCCTTTTAAAAGCAAGGCATTTTCGGGGCCAGCAGGTATGGTAGATGAAAACGGTCACTATGGGAAGAGACGATACCACGTAGGACCCTATGTTCTTGGAGGCGGTATGAGGTCCGAAATGTCTAAAGTGGACAGGTATCCATGAAGAGTGAGAATGAAAGAATCCAAGATGTTAAACTTATTTTGTCTGGAGGGTACCCCTCGGGTTTGTCAGAAACAAGGTGATTTCTACGGGCCAGTCATTTGCATGAACAGAAGAGTTAACGAAAAGTAAAGGTGAGGGTGATAGTGAATGTTTTTTAGAAGGCGCTTGCAGGTTATGGTTGCCACACCGTTTTGGCCACGGTGTTGGAATTAGTTAGGTGAGTGGGTGGGAGAGAGCTGTGGGTGAGCAACCCTATAAGCAGTTAGAACGATAAGGTTTATGGATATGAAGGCAGACTATTGAGCGATAGGTACCGTTTTTGCAGGCAGAGGAGCGGTGAGATGATTCCGACGTTGAGCTGATTCGGTGCGGGTGCACTGGAAAAGAATAGATTGATTCCTAATAACTTTAGTAGGGAGATTTTCAGCTCTTGCTCTTTGCTTCTGTGGTCCAGCACTGTTTCTAGAGTTTCCGGTAATTGTTTACCACAATTATTTAGTTACGTTCTTCCACGTCAGTTTCTATTTCGAGAAAACCTAACGGGCCAACTGGAATTTTAATGGACTGGTTCATGCACTAGTGCTTCCCTCATACCTGCGGTGCCAGAGAGGTTACTTGCCGCTAGGTTTGGCCTCCGTAGCCCAGTAGAGCACTGACGAAAACGCAAAAATGCGCTTAGGCCAATAGAAGAAACCATGGTATGTTCCTATATTGGCCCAACAAATCCTCTGGAACACCAGTGAAAAAATTCAGTCTTTGAAGGAAATGAGTCAAGTTTAGTCTTTCGTGTGCTTGACCTGGTCTTGCCAAAGGGATGTCAAGCTGAAAAAGCAGAACCGCTCAGCCCTGTATAGCACCAACAGGTCGATCAAACTTGCCTCGGGCCTTGGAGGCGGCATTCATAACATATTCACCAGTCTCTACGCAATTACTAGAGTGAAAACGGCACGCCGGCCCTTGAAGCACAATGGGTGATGCTTTAAATTAGCAATTTCATAAGTCTATAACTGCTGAATCCTGTTTTGAACCAGCAGCTGCCCCTCATTCCACGGAGCACATGTTCCCCAACATCGACTTTCAGCACTATGAATCATCTCTTATGCGCCCAAAGAAAACGCCATCGTCAGGACCTGCCTCAGTAACGTCACACATCACTGCAACAGTGAAAACCCTACTGAGACAATGCTAATCGACCTTTTCGAAATATAACTTAAATTTGCCGTATTTCCATGCCAGCCGATGAAACTGGTTGTCTTCTTATTGCCAAAAAGAGGTTCCATGCGTGACTTTCCTAAATACGGCCGCATCAGCCATACCTCCGATGCCTCTAGAGTTTTGGAGGGGCTATTAGTGCGGCGAATGCTGGAAATTTGTCTTTTACGCATTCTTATTAGTGATATGTGGCATAAATTCATTATGTCTTATTTGTGAGAAACCTCTCAGTATGACTTTTGCGATTTTTCTACTAAAGCAGCCGGTAGCAGTAAATCGCTTGTTGTTCTTCACCCTGTTATTATCAAGGAGTTTGCCCCGCCTCCTAGTCTCGGCCCTCGACAAAGTTCATGAGCTACGGCTTCTGAGGCATCTCTCTGTTACGGTTCAAACCATGCATTTAAAACCACCGCCCGTCATTGTGGAGGGTGAATTATCGCATTGCGTCCTTTTAAACATTGACATCACGCAAGGCAGCACAACCGGCTCCATATTTTTACCGCTTTTAGCTGCGGACACTTCTACCGTTCCACATTATGATGCCGCATTTTAATGGCTGATGTTACTTCGATCGCTCATGAGGTCCACATCGTTTAACTACCCGAAACAAGTGGACGGCTGGTGTACTGAAAGCTTGGCGTTATTAAAAGCTGGTACAAGTCCTGCATATACAGAATCCCGGACGGCCTCCTAAAGTTGCATCAAATTGCATCGCAGCGAACACAGATGTACGTGACAAGAATAAATTAGGTGAGCTTGAACCCTCCCAACATGTTCTTTCAGATTGGAAAGGCTGGAAAAGTAATCGTATCACCATTCATCTCTTACAAATTATCTAAAACCATTTAATTATCAAGTGCATTCCACCAGACCAATTGTAGAGTACTGCTTAATGGTGTTCTCCAATGCGGCAAAAGTGGACTTACTATTGTTTGAGAACATGCAATGCTTAGTGCTATTTAGATAGACCATATTTTACTCCATCCGAACCCTTCTTGGCTCATAAGTTTGCTCGTAAGCTCATTCATTTTGCGTACACTTCTTCATCGTCCCCCGAGTTCTCTGCCTATTCCTTGCAACTAACTGTCCTATTTTCTGAGGCGAAAATGTCTCCGATTAGGCACCCCCCTTTGGACTCCAAAAATTAGTGCGAAATATTTTCTCGTTGGTTAACCGGAGTTGTGAGCTTGATCATGCCCCAAAATCTACGACGCTTGTCGCCCAATCTTGAACTGCTGATGTTGGTTGACTATCATTAGTACAGCCCTAATAATGTCTTAACTGCCTAGTCCAGCCAGACCACTTTCCTTGAATGTCTTTTGTTCCTTTGTTTTTTCTTCCGTATCTTCAAACCCAGGTAGTGCATTACATCCCATAAAACCGCTACTCCGTTCATTTCACTCTTGGTTTGCCAGCCCAATCTGTTCCACAAGGCCTAATGAATCAAGGTCTGTGAGCCACTCAAGCAACGCTGCATCCTGATAATCATCCATAAGCATGCGGCTGGCTATTACAGGCAATCCTTTCCAACTTTGAATGTCCAGGACACTTGTGTTATGTCCTGTCCATCCTACTTACTCATTCTGCAGTCGCATCAAAGGTTCGGCCTTCCAGCCCATGCTACCACCGTCCCGAATATAATGGCATGTTATTCAGAAATAATGTTGAAAGTTGGAAAGATGCCCACCCATCCATTTATAAGCAATATATGCTTCTCGCAAAACCAAATTGAGCGGGGGGATGGCGTGCCAAGTAACACCCCCAAAAAACGAAAATGTTTCAAGCACGCAACGCTTTCGTGGTGGCCCTGAGAGAGTGCAGGCTAAAATTCGTTATCTACCTGCGACCTGCCCCTGTTTACTGGAAATCCCAGGTGACCTGCCCAAGGACGGCATCGTACCGGTCTTCTCGGCAGCCTGTGCGATTATGCTCGTGGTCATTTAGGCGTTCCGCACAAGCTAGTTGGCTCCACTTATTTTCAACACTTTTGGATCCCTTCCGTTGCTTACCCCAGGAAAGTCCTGAATCTATTTTATTATTCCAAAGTGGAAGGTCCCCATGACCATTCCTGAGGATAACGACGCAAACGAAAGATTCCCAAGCGCGCTTACTTAGAAAATGGGTTGATGCAATGCGAATAATTGCTCTAATCTATTTTTTCGTGCGTATTTTAATGTTCCAAATTCTTCTATTTCTATCTTCCTTAAATTCTTTCTCCGGCTGGCTGAGAGAACAACATCCTGATCACGACGGCAGCACAGGCAGGAACCCTCCCGCCAACTGAAATCTGGTTCTGAAACCCCAGTCAGGAGTTGCAAACAAAAAGGATACCCATAACCCAAAACCAACAACCATGTTTGAAGGATTTTATGAAGCCTTCTTATTACTACCATCTGGCGTAATTTTTGGTTCTGTTATAAGCTGGACCACACATTAAGGCAAAGCACTTCCTTCAAAACGCCTCCAGTTAAGTGTTCCACACGACAGCCTGGTTGACTTCCTTGCCTTTGTTGGCCAGTTGCTAAGATCCTCTGAGACACTGTTTACCTCCAACCCATTCTGAGCCAACCGTCCAGCGTAAAACATCTTGATCATTCTGATTCGAATGTGACGTGCAACCAATAGAACCAGATTGTTATCTCAGCCCTCTGTTAACAGATATGACCAAAAGCCCATTCTTCCATGTACTAGGTTTGCCATTACTTTGCACCCCATTCTCCTCATCCAGTATCTATCGGTTCCAGCTTGTACTGTTGCACACGTCATAAACCTTAGCTGAATGCCCCCAGGCTGCCATCGCCTTCTCATTTTCCTTTCCAGAAACTCGAGCCCACAGTTTTGTCTTACTGTGTCCACCTTCTAGATTTGCATTTTACCGTACGCAAAGAAAGCAAATGAGCCAAAATCCATTATATAATGTCCCGGGTCAAAATATGTGTCCCGACTTCCAAACAGTGCTAAATAAAAGGATGGTGTCAACTGGCACGATCATTCAGTGCTAACTGACGCTCTCGACTACACGTTTGGCTGATATAGGGGGTGACTAATTTAATCCCTGATGCCAACTTACTATAAGTAGACAAACATACACAACTGCGAACCTTCCTCATTAGGTCTGCCTGGCCATGGCCAACACGCCTATTAACATTAAGTGTTTGTCAAATCACCCCACATAAACCCAGAAATTCAAAGGCCAACAAAACTAAGAACACTTTCATCAAATTTCCCCCAGGATCATTCTTCTTTTATTGGCTGCCACAATGTGGACCCACATAGAACGAAGTAAAACAAATCTTTCGTATTTCACACTGGCTTACCTGTGTTGTTCAATTAGTTTAGCATATTGCCTCATGCTTTCCATTTTCCTCCGTGTCTTAAATTCATGTTTTCCCTCAACGTCCTCAAACAAAGTTTATCATGGTTCTCCAATATTTTTCTCTTTTCCATACCTCAGAGTGATTTCTCTAGCTTCCTGAGCTTCATAAACCGCCATGCAAACATGACCCTTCGCTTGCTCTTGTTATTTTGATATTACTCGCCTGCTGTACTTTTCCTCTGAAGTTCCATCCATTGGTTATGACTATTTTGACAACCTTTGACTTGTCAGTCAGAAACATCGTTGGCTTTCTCTCTTGCCGATTAAACCCCATGGACATTCTTTAAGCCTGATAAATTATGGGAAATTAGGCACACCGTGATATTTTCTGCTGCCATCCATCCGAATTTTGCTTCTGCGACACACATTATTGTTGTGCCCAACCGCGGAGTACCGTGCTGAACATGACTCGATGCTTTACTGGAAACCATTTCTAATTGGCAGCGACCCGTTTTCTGCTTTCACCTTTGGACCACACTTTTGGATTTTTGGCTTACTACCGCTGCAAGGCCTAACCACGCAGCCAAGAAAGCTTTTTGATCTCTTCCAGAATTATGCCATTGTTATTATCCCACACGATCCTTCGGTCGTTTGCTCGCTAGGCTTCTGCTGCTTGCACTGGATATCTTATTATTCATTTGTGTTTATTGTTCCAACTCGTTCAACTTAAGACTTCACCTTTTGCATGCAACGCTGTTATCCTCACTTTGTATACAACCGCGAGGTAGCCAAACTTAAGCCTTCTCATATTTCCTCACTTTGCAGCTCCCGAAAATGGGCAATTGCTGCCATTCAAATAACTTTCGATACTCTCGGCACTACAACATAATTTTTGTTTGTGTATTTTATCTGCGTAGTAACGCGCATGTGCTGGCCTCCACGATATTCCTTTCTACCATCGGTGCCTCTTGCGGTTTAGCGCTTCGCAGGAACCTATAACCAGCAGCGGAGCAATCCAGGTTCTTCGGGCTTCCGCTGACGATTAACCGCAATCGTTGTTTTTATAGCTTTTAATTCCTTTGTTATTAAAATAACAGTGTACATCATCCTCTATGAAGGGGACCACTGCTAGCAGGGGGCTGCCAAGTGGGGAAGTTGGCCGGCGGCGACAGCATGATGACCCTAGTGCAAATTTCTAAAAGGTGAAAATGACTCAATCAATAATCTGCGTTTGGCAAAACTTTGGAGGATCCAGCAGTCCATTGATAATGCAATGTGGCAACTCGGGGCCTGTCGCACTCTTGACCGGCTAACAGCGTCACCCAGCGGGTGGTCACATCATCTCGATCTCTGGAGACGAATCCATTTTCATCAGGAACAAAAGTCACGCATTGGTCTTTTACATTCATCATCACTCTACAGTCCTGTTGCCGCTGGTTAACAAGACGTAGGTTCCGGCTGGCAACGCAAAGCAAACACGTTTTTGTGTTACAAATCCTCCTCCTTTTATTTCCTATCTTTCATCGCGTGCCCCAATTCCTCAAATGGAACCTTTTTAAATCTTTTCTATTATTTCTGACTCGCGTAACTATCATGCAATTTTACGAGTTCCATCTTTCTGAGCTAGTGGCCGTCTGGCCCTTACCCACATTCAGCAGAATTATCCAAGAACTCTGCGGATTTGCTTTCAAAAGGACATTTAAGGACAGAACAAAGCTTACGAATGGGGATGCTGAAGAGGCGCGAGTTTAGGAAGCGTTGTTCATACGGCCTTCTCGTGCACACTTGTGCTTAGGGACCATCTGATAAACCCGACATTATGGTTGGCCAAGTCTATATGCTCGGCATCCCAAATGTCCTAGTTTATTCTCTACCCATTCAGTAATTATGATGCTTTCCTTTTCAATCGACTTGTCGTCATCATCCAACCGACCAAAAGATTCAGAATGGTATCACGCACAACGTACCGCTCGAATCATTTCCGTTTGATCTAATCATGTTCCTTTGCTCTGATAAGGTTGCGTTCATCCCTCATTCAATTTTTCTTCTTACAGATGTCCCTAACCTTCTTCAGTTTAATTCCATTTTGTTCATCTTACATTGCTTATCAAGTCCATCCGTTAATAGTTTATTCTTTCCGCTTCATTAGCTCTCCCTCTACCTGAACCTTGTGCATTTTCTTTCTCCGCCGCTATCCACTTTTTCTAGAGGAATTTTACCTATTCTCATTTTGCGTTTTTTAAAAAAGGATTTTTAAATTATTCTGGCATAGCACCACGTTTTCTGCTGATTTGTCTTGCAAGTATTCATATATGCAGCAGCTATCTTGGCCCATTCTTGACGCCTGCGACCGAGAACGAAATTGGTTATATCTGCATCGGACAGTTGCAAATGGATACAATCAAAACGTTGTGCATCATCGTGGGTGACCGTTCAGGAGCCGTGCCAACATCTCGGAAGCACTCCGGTACTGTGTTGGTTTTGCTGTAAATAATCATTTAATTTAGCTGCTTTCCACCCTCGTTTTTCTTAGCAAATTCGCATTTGGTGCCATATCTAACGTTATATTTACCTGGAAATCCGCACAAGGTTGATTTTTCCAGAAACACAAGTGCCACTAACATTATAGATTGCAAACGATAAATCCTACCAACGCACTGCGCATATGCACAGTCTGGAACATCAGGCTGTTTCGCTGCGCTAAAACTAATGGACGGCAATCCGACGTCGCTCGAATCCAAAAAAGGAAGTTTCTTGTTGAAAACATTATGGAGTACCTTCTGCTGGCTCGATGTATCCTTTGTTGGCTCGGAAATCTTTTCAACCGCTCAGATCTCCGAAATTACAGTCTTTTTCGTTGTGGAGTATTGCATTTTGGACGAAATGTTCGTAATAAGTACGTTTAAGGTGGCCTATCTTGACAGGACACAACAAAAGTTTGTGTAGCCAACGGCCAATCTTCTGGGAGTCTGTCTTCGGCTCCACTGTGTCTCCTTTCAGGAAGTTAAACGTTTGCTGAATTGAAAACAAAACGTCAACGAGATTGCGAAAGAGTAAACTCAGAGACGGCTGAGAGTTGCAATAACATAAGCCTACATTGCTTGTTATGCAGTTGCCTGAAAGTGATTTTAGAAGACAGATAAGCAAGCACTCTGACTCACCATCTCACGTAGCTGGTGGATCTGATATCGCACCTGGTTCTTCGTATTTCAAAAAGGCGAAACATAAGTAATGTTGGAAATAGGGTCGCTGATCCGGAATACGGAGGTCTGGCAGACCAAATGGCTCGAAGCCACAGTTTCAGCTTACTCAAGCTCTTAAATACACGATCGAGGGAGCGGCAGATGCGGCAACTAAAATTTGCAGATAAACCCGAGATGCCACAAAAGGGTGAAAAGAGCTGCATTATCTCCCCAGCAGTGACCTAACTACCAACACAAAATCAGTGCACCAGGGGAAACAGCATTTGCGAAGGCGATGCTTCCAAAACATCCTCTATTTGACCTTCCGCCTGGACACTCCGATGCTTCGTGCTAACTGCACAGCCTGTGACAAGGTCAAGAGATTCAAAAGGGTGAAATATAACGAGAACAGAAAGCAGCAATATGAAACAGAAAAGCAGGAAATGTGAAGGAAACAATGTAACAGGAAAGTGAGCGAATGAGGGTGGACGAAACAAATAAAGCTGCAAAAATTGGCGGAGATGAGTAAACAGAAGGAAGAGAACTGTACGAAAAAATCATCAGAATATATTTCTTCAAGTGTCAATGGGTAGCAGTGAAATCGAAAACCACTAGTCGTCTAATAGAAAGCAATGGCGTATGATTGTCAGATTGGCCGATGCCCGAGCTGTCCCCGATTGGTTTACATTATTCTCCGAAGGGGGTGGGATAGCTACAGTTCTTTTAGTGTGACATTCCAGCGCAATGCGCCAAGAATCTATAGCGCCTTCTCCCACTGACAATATGACCTGTGTACCATAGTTTGGGATTAGATGTCTTGTTAGAGTTATCCATAGAGATGTCGCAGTGAACTGCAAAATAAAATAAATAGCTTCATATAATTCATTTGGATGGCTGGATGATCGGTTGTCTGTGGTTAACCACCATGATTAGCAGCCGCCACTGCAACGACCAACATTGGTTTCTGCTTGCCAAAGAACACATGGGCTTAGCGGGCTTCAGCTGCAGGAAGTGGACGGTGTATTTGGCGAAAGCCCACCACCCTGGAAATGGATTTATTCTGGTAAGTTACTTTGATTCTCGAGACACAAGGGGATGGAGATGCAACAGTTGCAATACCGAAAGCGGTCCCGACACTACATGGGCAGCTGTAAGGCTGCCGGGATGAAGGTTCTTCGAAAATGATAGGCTCCAACTGTTTTGATGAAAAATGCTCAAGTGTATGCAACATGGCAACGCTCATCGAATGCCAATAATAAATATTTTCCCGTGAGTTCCATTTGCCACTAATGTACGGGTCGGAAGAGCTTTGGGAGGGTGCAAAATAAAGGATGCCCTTGAAATATTAGGATTTGAGGGCTGTCAAAACAACAATGCTAGTGGGTGGGGCTGACCTAGTTCTGGCCACCTAATCTGAAAAACGCCGTTGAAGGATGATCGTAGGAGGTGTAATCCGCCAACCTAATTGCACCCGCACATCGCTGCACCCGAGCTGCCCGCACAATTTTTGTCGGCCAGAGCGGTGGATTCGGCCGCTCCCTGCACTACTGTAATAACGCCAGTCTCCTCGGGAAGTGGATGAAAGACGGCGAATGTAGTGTGGGTAGGAAGAGCCTTATACCAGGTTTCGCAGAGTGGATAATCCAAGGCGGGAGAAAACCGTGATAACCAGAGTCGGAGGCCATTGTTTATATTCAGGCAGATGTTGAGTGCCTGGAACGAGCAGTAAAGGAATGATCGGCGGTCTGACACTGCTGCCAGCTGCGAAGTAAGAAGCAATCAATTGTGCTGGCGGCTCACAATGAAAAAGTATTGAAGCGCACAGTTTAGTCCAAAAATAATGACTGTTGCTGTCCGCAGTCCGGTTTAATAAGTGTGTCGATAGGTATCCGGGCTGACCCAGCATGTTTTAATGCTTCCCAGGGTGTCTAAATTGACAGGGGGAATGTAGGAGGAAAAAAGAACCTTGCACGTCAACATAGCTTCGACATTTCTTGTGACGTTCTGGGTAAGATCTATTTCTTTATTTCAGGATTAGCAAGCTCGTACAGTCGACGTCTTTTACTTGATCCTCAGCGATGTAGATGAATAAGAAATAGTACAGTAGCTGCTTTATTTATTTCATTTTTAATTGCTATAGATGACGGCGGTAGGATGCGCAAATGCTGGGGGAATTTGTTCCAATAAGACAAAAACCAAACAATAGAGAACTTTGCTATGAAAGATGTTTTTGCTACTGAAAATGTAAAAATGAACTCTGTATTGCGAAGAGAGTATTGGAGTGGGTTTCTAACACGATGTGCTGGGTTGCAGCTGTGCCCTGTGATAATGTTATTTAAGTGCACTAGATTTGTTTTTGTGAGTCGGAGCCACAAGGGATCCAATTTCAGGATCCTTGTAACTTGGGTTTACAAAGTAGCCAATCAGCTGTTTGGTAAAGGTACGCTGGATGTATTCAATTGCAACTCTGCCGCACTGCCTTATGTTAGAACAGACTAAAGATCAACACTTCAGAATGGTGCAGCTTGCTTTCTTTCAATTTCATAGTTCCGTGGAGCAGCCCCACTAATCGATCTGCTTTCGCAACTTGTGTGACGTTGTATTCCGAGAAGGTTAAGGTGTAAAAATAATTTACGCCTAGGTCGCGAACCTGACAGTGAACAAGAAAGATCTGGTCACCTAATTCGGGTTCCTTCGGGGGTACAACGCTTCTGAACCCCATGATACTGCTATTTTCAGCAGATAAGTTAATCATGCAGTCTTTTGCCCAGGAACTGAACGACGCAAAATCTTGCGACATGCTGCTTATGGTGGACTCTCGGGCTTCAGGTGGAAAAACGTCGACGACTTTGAAGTCGTCGGCAAACCGAAAAGGGATGCTGTTTCGGATAAAGTCGAGGACATCGTTGACATATAGCAGAAAGATTAAGGGGTCCGATACGCTGCCTTGGATTACAGCGCTGGTTACTAATCTAGGTTCGGATATGAAGCCATTTACTTAAACCGCCTGCTTTCTAGATGACAGATATGATAAAAACCGGAATAGAATTGGGTCGACGATGCTGTAAGATTCGATTTTATGTAACAACGTACGGTGAGACACTCTGTTAGAAGCCTTTGTCGTGTCCAAAATGATTACTATAACTGACATTCCGGTGATCATGACCTTAGTGATATAACTCAAGTAGTCAATCAGGCAAATGGCACATGATTTTTTGCGAGGAAGGCCATATCATACAGCGTTAACAAGATCCTGTTTCAGAACATAGACGATAAGACTGTCTTTTATTAAACGTTCCATAATTCTGGAAGCCACAATTTTGTGGTTAATTGAGCGGTAATTGACAGGGTCACAGCGCGTGCGATTTTGTGAACCGCAATGATAACAGAGGTTTTTCACTGTGACGGGAAGGTGCGGCATCGAATAGAAAAGTTGAAGATGTTTGCCAATAATATCGAGATGTCTTTCTCACCTAGCGAGAAGACAGCCAGAGGTAGTGAGTAAGGCCCAGAGTGGAGGCCAATTTTGGTCTTTGACAGCAGCTGGGATGCTTTCTTTGGAAGAAGCGCAATTGCCGAGTAGAACTCTGTAGTCAAGCGAGGTACAGAGGGAGTAAGGGGATTTCTCATTTACCACAGCAGTTGCAGAGAATTCACCGCGTGAATCTGCAATCTCCCGTGAGTTGCCAACATAAATGTCATTGTGAATGATATGTGGGACTTCAGTGGCTGAAGACTTGGAACGAGTATTTCTGCGTCTTAGCGGTTTTGCCAGTGTTGCGTTTACGTTGAGCTTGTCTAAAGCTACCAGCTCTTGCCTTTTGTTTCTATGATCCAATGCCGCTTCCAGCGCTTTCGCTAGACGACTTATTTGCAGAAATAAAGAAAATCGCTGGTCATGTCAAATTCTCGCTGGGTATTAGCGAGCTTAATGTTTATTCGGTCGCAATAAGTTCTTTCACGGGACATGCGCACAGTGTGGGACGGAGTAATTTCATCAAGGCACCTGTTCAGGTTAGAAACTAACTGGCCAGTGGTCACTTGCATTTCTCAGGTTTGAAATGAACAGTCCCAATTTGAGTTTCGGACTAGAATAGGGGAACGATTCCGATCCGCACTGAAGTATGGTCTTGGGTTTGGTTAGTGATTATTTATTTGGGATGGATGGTGTTCAGCCTGGGATCCTGAGACAATGTGGTTTGTATGGATTCGCTGACAGAAGAGGCAGCCACCTCCACGCTGGGTTTGGCGGCTTTTCCTGAAGGTGTTGTAACCGGTAAATTTTTGGCGTTTTCCGAGGTGTGAACATTTAGCCACGTCTCAGTGATTAGTACGAAATAAAAATTTGACGACAGTAGGAGTATACGCATGCAATAAATTTTTGTTTCTATAGAACGAGCATGTAACAGAAGTAGCGAAAAATTTCTGGGAGAGCCCTTGCCAGTTGCTAATCCCATCGGGTGCCTCATCTCAAATGGATCATCACGATCGTCCGGACAGTTACTAACACTACTGAAATGCCACGCAACCCCCCAACCTCCAAACCCCTACCATGACAGAAGGCCATTATCTCCAATATTGAACAAGGACAACATAGGTTATTCATGGCAAGTGTATTTGAAGATTGATTGTAAATCTTACACGTATGGTTTTCTTCCAGTCACACATCACAATCCGCTCCCAGCCGCATACGTCCAGTGACCATTTTTGTAAGTTTCATTGTCTATCTGTCCACAATTTTTTATATATTATCGTCCCGTAAATTGTTGGATGCAACCTCGAAGGTGTCCGGCTATTTCATTTTAAGCATAATTTTGACTATTGCATGTTGCTAATCACCATTCTCCATCCACTGCATATGATATCCAGTGTGATTTTGACTCTCCTCCATCCCGTTATTACATCCATATCGATCTTCATCTTTACCATATTGCCCTCTTGATTTCTGATGAACCAGGCCACTTGATAACACCCACCATTTCTTCCCAGCTAAATTATACGCCGGCTACGCGCACCTTTGATGCGTTTAAACGCCGATTGACGCGCAGCGCGCGACTCATGGTCAGCAGTGAAAGTTTCGGCGATAGATTATCTAGCTCTGATTTAAAGCCCAAAAACTCATGATTAGCCCATCTTATTGCAGGTCATGTTCATGACGTCACTGACACTGCATCTCCACGGCTAAATTTTTTGTTTTATGATTTCCACTGCGCCATCTTTGTGTAAATTTGATCTTGCCTTGCGCATGCCTCTTGAATTTTGAGAAATGTACCCAATAATATCATTAGCTCGGTTCCCCTTTGGTTGCAAGTCTTGAGAGGAGCCATCATTTTTATTTGAATATATATTCTTATACTTCTTCTGCTTTTCATTTTTGAACTCTCTAAATTTGGATGGTGTTGTATCATTTGAATGGGGAGCGTCGTTCCAGAACACAGCGATTTGGGGTGAACGGTTGATGATCCGTCGGGCGAAATGAGCAAGACGTGGTCTAGTTTTGGGGCAGGGTAATGTTATCCGTGGTCGCTACATTCAGCCTATGCGGAAATTCCCCTCATAGCCATGTTTTCCAACCCACTTTGAAGTACATAAATTGGGTAAAGGGGATGTATGCAAAGGATGTAGGGCAGTAATGGCAGGTCGAGGAGGATAAAGAGGTTGACATAAACGGGATAGTTTTGTGAGGTAGGGGCTTAGTTGGTTGTAAGAAAGATTTCAGCAGTCGGGAGATGCCATTGGGTTTTGCCCATAGCATATAGACTGCCAGGTTAAAAGTAACTTTCATTCCATTACATGTTGGTTGGCACCAATGGAGATGGCGGTTGGGCTAAATGTAGCCGGACAAGGTGGTGCCTGACGGTATCTATGAGAGGTGGTGGGTTGATAAGAGTTTGTCCAAATGGCCGTCCATGTATAGGAAACTGGGCAGCTGTTGTGGGATGTGGGCGTGATGAACGGATAACCTAGGGCCTCGGGTCAGCCTCCTGCATCTTGATATCTCAGATGTTGAACAGTGGATTGGCTTGTTCAGTATCCAAGTTCTAGTCACTGAGGCAGCTCTACTTAGCAGTTTATTGAGTGGTACGCATTGTAGCCTCTTGATAGTCGTTTGTGTCAGTGGCATCCATTTTGAAGGTAGCTTTGTGGTGTGCTGGGTGGATTGAACGCTAGGATCTAAAGGGGCGCCGTGGCCGGTTTTAGGGTTTGCGGACAGCATAGACAGGCTGGATGCTGTAACCACAACGGCCGCATCGTTTGGAGAGTTCTTCAGGGGTTTTTAAGAAAGGATTTTTGAGGGCTTTAGTAATGATTTGCATCCTGGTGCGGATGGCACAAGATGCAATGTTTTTCGTTGTAGTTGAAGGGGGTGCGCGCAGTGGCTTGTCCAAATCTACTTCTTACTTCAGAGAGAGTTTTGGGCTTGAAGATCTCGAATCTAGGGGTTTGTGATTTAGGGGGAGAACAGTAACTGGTAGTTTATTTGGATATGACAAAATCCCTTGATGGATTATCCCACCGTAGGCTGATGAATAACATCAACTTCTGTGGGATCACCGATGCTGTGCACTCACGGTTCACATCAAATCCGTTACCCAGAAATCAAGCGGAATAGGAAAATCCTGTCACCCCAGGTCAGTATCTGGTGGCGCAATCCAAGACAGTACTCAACAACCGATGATTCTTTCCCATTTTCTGGTGGCACCAAAATCGTCTGCACCTTCCAGCTGGAAGATCCATTTTCTACTGTCACCGAATTAACCCTCGCCCTCTCATCAATAGGGCCAAAATGGGACCGCGAGGAATTCACATGAAAAGGATGCGTTCCTTTTTACAAGTGCACCCTATCCACAGAGCGTTTTAACCCTGGGAGTCATACCATCCCCAAGAGATTTAATGCTGGGGATTTGGATCTAAACTATTCCTTCAGCTTCAAATTTTTGGAACATTTAATGATTCAAGTTGCGGAGGCTGTTCAAATAACCGGGTTCCTACATAGAAAATTCAGGCTGAAACAATGTAACTAGAGTTTCTTTAAAACACACGTCCGGCCTACTGTGGAAAGGTGTTCCTCAGTCTGCTCCAGCTTCAGACGAAGCGGAAGATTTGCAATCAGAAACGTTCATCCTGCGTTTACGAAGCAGTTGATAAGCATTTTATTAAGCCTAAGCAATGCACAGCGATGTGTAGTGCTAAATCCTGAACCCATGTGGCTTCGGCGTGTGAAAAAAATTAAATGGCCTCACCATCGGTGACGGTTGCATCAGCGCACCAGATCGTCCACATACGCTGGTCATTCACCCTTCTAGCTTTCAACCTACTCCTGCGAAGCCAACGTAAACCTGACAAGTGTCCTGAAGTTTGAACCGATGCTGCCGTTTCCATCCCTCCTAATTAATCACGTGAGCCCAAAGAAACTATCAGGTGATACACGTTGCTACCATCCTGTTCCAACATAAATTTCTAATCCTATTGCTCTCAGGCATCTTCCTTCATACCTCTCTACGACACTGCGCGGCAACGTCCGTCGCAGCAACCGGCCCATTTACTCGTCCGCGAATCATTTCAGTGATGCATTCTACTGATAAACCGAATCAACGGCATCATTCGTAGTTCATACATCATCAGCTACAACTGATCCTTCCGGCCACATGCCCATTTCAAATTAGTCGTCTAAACCCTGAAATGTAGGTAGGAAGCTGACTGCTATCACTCCCCCGTGCCGTTTACCCGTTTCAAAATCCTCATTTCCCTGACTACGATTTTTCATTTTGTTTACTCAGCATAACACCAGACCGCTCCAAACTGCTCTCTATCCGAATCTTCCCCAGGGCCGGAAATGCCGAAATTTTTGCCCACCGGCTAACAAACTGTAGATGCAACTCGGATCTTGTCACCTACCAAGCCCACTCTAGCCTATTCGGTAGTTAGTAGCACTTGATGGGACGAAGCCAGATCTTGTTCTCGATTACTCGTCCGTTCCAAGCAAAGACTACCCAAAACCATGTCACCGATCTCCCGGGAGACATACACTCAAATGGACCATTGAGACTCACCATGTTACCACTATGGCTACCATTGGAATGCCGTGCGCAAAGTCTCCACCCGAACATTACTCCTGAATAAAGGCAGAAACTGCGATACCAAAAATGACAAAATGTAGGACATTCTTGACAAGCGCATTTAGGGACTATCTTTATTTCCTACACAAATTCGTTTTCATACGTCTCAAATCTCTCTCAACTCATCTGGCTCCCAGCCGAATGCCAGTGCAACGGAAAGTCTTGAAAGTTCCATGGGCTCTCCGTGCATAGTTTTCCATCAAATTTCATCCCCTGGGTAGTCTGGTTAAATCTTGATTTTTTCTGACTCCCTTCACCTTCTCCATTATATCGGCACTCTATTGTTATCAAATGGGATTATTTTATCCGCCTCGAGTGACATTCTGTTTTGTTTGACTAATTTTCATCTCGTTGTCATATCCATGCTAGACGTCTTCCCAATCATGCTTCTATTTCTATCATTTACTCCCTCTGAACCTCGCGGGTTCCGGCCATATACCGACATCTGCTTGGATCCTTCAGCTGCATTTTGTCCCTTTGATAAGCACCTTCATTACATTTATAAGTCTAATTACTTGCAATCCACGCCCAAAAATTAGTACCAGAAAATCTTGTATAATCCTGTGGAACAGTTATTCCGGCTTTGACCTTAGGCTAGAAATTTTGTGCCTTGAGTAACTGCAGGTTTTTGTCACGCCCGATTTATTTGTTAGAACACAGTTTGTTATTTCATATCTGGTTTCTCGTTTTTCCTCTCCCCTCTCCACCGTCCTTGCCAAAATTCGATCGTTCTTCTCGGAAACTGCGAAATATGTAAAGTTATTATCAGCCTTCAAAGAGAATGCGCTATACAACGAGTCCTCAGCTAGCCGGGTGACAGAAGAGGAGACGAGAGGGCGGCAATCCGCAAGTGGCCCCCTGAATCGCACCGCTAGACACGGTGCCACGTTCACATCGTCGAAAGGGTCTCTAAATAATAAGGACGAGAATGAAACCGTAATAAGCGCTGACTGAAATTCATGTCAGTGAACAGCCGGAGGCACTAAACGGGCCGCTCCTTGGGTAGACCGCCCGATGCACAATTCAGCGTAGGCAACCGCTTGAAATGACTGGGGTATTCATACTGGCCTGGGCTGAAGGCAGCCAATGCGTATAGGTTAAAAGTAGGCGGAGCTGCGCGCGCTCGCAGTTAACCACCAGGCATCGCTTGCAGCAGTTACGGAACCATGATTATCCAGCAGTGAATATAAACTCCATTAGCATTAGAGAAATTCATAGTATGTAAGCGGAAGGGGAAATTTCCAGGAGCTGGGGCAGCCATGCGTGCTAAGGAAGGTACAAGCTGTCTGGGATCACGAGTGACAATGTGTATTAGGAATGTGCAAATATGCACGGTTACGATTACACAGCCGATAGAGGGATGGTTCACTAGGTCTATCGCCCTCCTGTTGAACGGATTGTCCTACCGCGAATCCAGTGTTACGTTTCATCGCCCCTAAACTTTGCGGAAACCTGTGCGTTATTATTACTCGGCTCCATACAACTGCAATACTGGTAACCTTGACACTTGACCGGTACAAGGAAAAGACATTCGGAAGAGGTAGCAGATTGAGCATATTTGGCAGCAGCGTGCGAATAGGGCCTGCGTGATTAACGCGCAAATTGCGACCGCGCTGGGCGGTCAACGTTCGGTCAAACAAGCTATCCGGAGGAAAAATCCGAGTTCCGCTAGGCTTCGGTTTAAAGCAATGTAGAAGGCGGTCAAAATTTTCTAGTCTTGACAGACAAAATAACTGCCCCTGACAAGTTACTGATCATGGGAGATTACAAATTTTCACTTATCAAATGAACAGTTGAAACAGACAAGCCAGGGACCTGTGAAGAAGGATTTCTAGGGCGGTCTGGAAGAAAAGATCCACGTTCCGCTATGGGTCCTCGGGAAGAGTTTTAGGCAGGAATATCGTCCCAGCCTTAAACTGGCTTAAAATGACAATTACCACTCAGAACAGTTGAAAACGGTTTGCTTTCAAAGAACCCTAGAAGAATTACAGTTGCGCAAGAAGACGGCCTTTTCTCAATAGATGCAAAAAGCAAACTGAGGTAATTCGGGGGGCGAGGGCTCAACCACTAGCCCCAGGAACGACTGAGAATCAAAGACAAAACCCCCTATGAACAAACACTGAGTGCACTTCATCAGTAATAGAGTGGCAGGTGGATGGAATCAGTTGTGTCGTCGTACGATTGAAACACATGCATTCAGTATGCTCATTTGGGATGAGGTGAGTTATTGAACCTGCAAGACTTGTTTTTAGCTCGGATGTCGTATTGCGTTCGCTTGCCCCTAACCGTTGTAACCACTTGTGCGTCACCCTTACTGGGCTCTGTGCGACTGCGATACTGACCACCCAGACACTGGACCGGTACAACGAAAAGACAGTCGGAAGCAGTGGAAGTTTGGGTATACTTTGGCATCAGCGTGCTTGAGCAACGTGTTAATGGCGACCGCGCTAGGCGTTCAAAGTTCGGTTAAACAAGCGATCCAGTGGAACAAATCAATAGTCTTTTACAAACCTGCGCTAAGGGGGTGCGTGCGTCAACCTAACAATGGAAACCCGTTTTGGAACCCCCAAGATTTAATCGTTCTTTCACCGAGAGTTTCAAATGGATTCCTTCTTTTCTATCAATCTGCAGATCGATAGCTTCCATGAAAGCTCTTCTGGCCCATGAGGCCACTTCTGCCTTGTGCCAACCGAACCGAACTGAACTGAACACGTAACGAGAAGACAAACTGATCTGATCTGGTGACGCGCCGTATCTGAATTTCTGGGACGCAACGTCATCTCTGTCGCGTAAGATGGTTGATATGCTGCAGCGGGGGCAGGTGACACATGTCTTGTTGGACAAACTTGAGGATTATGCCGATTGGGTGAGCTTCAGTTTTTGGCTTGTTTATTGCGGATAGCGCACGTGTTTGACTCCTATATGCTCATCCACATGCGTTTTGTTTATCCAGTTAATCAGAAAAACGCGGCGCTACCTACCCCATTTTTCGCGTCTGTGTCTCGTATCCACTTTCATCGAGGACGGATTTCGTCTGACAACTCAGTGGTCCGATCAGATTGACTACATAAAAGCGGTTTGGCACGCCCCGGCTCTTCTTGCGGGATTATTCATCCTCATAAACATAGTTACACAATTCGTTGGCAGTGGATTTGTCCTCAGCCGATTTCAGGTTCACGCAGGGGTCTTCATTCTAATGGCCACGGTGGTCCTTCAGGTAAGATTGTGATGTTCGCTTGGCTCATTTTCGATCTTCCTGTTGCATCTTTTTAAATTAACGGCCTGCACGGTGTACAGGACCCATTTTGTTCCGTCCTCCCGTGTAGACTTTCGTTTGTTTCAGAAGATCACGGAATGTTTAGACTTCAGAGCTGAAAGATGTATTGAGCATTTGCTACTGGTTAATTTTCGTTCATTGTTCCATAGAACAGTACTAGTTTTAGTTTCGTGGCAAGTCCATTTGAAAATCAATCTAATGATCTCTAAGCAGAGGGTTAAATCCAGGGCTTGAGTTTGGGATTTCGGTTTGCAGAATGAACATATTTTCTGACAACTATGGGGCCTGAGTTCTGTAAAGAAACTCCTGCCCATTGGAACCCATTGGGAAATGAGTGGGTGAGCCTGAGGCGAACCGTAAGCTTGTCCCAAAGGAACATGGGACGAGGGTTTCCGTTTACTTCTTGAGCGTTCCCAGAGTGTTGGACCATGTACTGATGGAGACTCAACTGCAGTCGTCAGTTTCCACAACATAAATACCAGTCTGCGCTGCATGCATTGTGCTGTCACTGGTAACGCATTCAACTAATGGAATCGCTTTTGGTACCTGTTACGCAGGTGCTGCGGAGGTGGTCAGTTTTTGTGCAGTCTACTCTACCGTTCTCAGCACGGTAACCTCCCGCCTACTTGCTCCGGTTTTCATTGTTGCCTTGTAACACCTACCACTTGAGTCCAAATTGGGCACGGAAAGTAGGTGAATTAGTCTATATAAATGAATAAGGATTTGTTCATGGATAGCAAAATCCTCTGCCATATGAGCGACACTGGCTCACCTTTTTATGAGTATAATGAAGGAGGCATGCCCCATAGCCCCTGGGACCATAAGCGAGACTTGCAACTAGGAGTGAGGTAGAACCACAAGGTAACATTGGGTCGGATGCAGTGCCCAGCCGGGAGACGACGACTCACTGACCTGCGGTGGTAAAGCAGATTGATCGTTCGTCACCAGAAAGGTCACGCTCAAATCTCAGACCCCTCAGTCACTTTGGCGGCAGACGGCAACTCGTTCAGCTCAGTACCACACTCGCCTTAATGAAACCTTATGTAGTCCTATGCCACTCCAGGTTTCAAATTTATGGTTGCCGGCTTCCCCCGCGTGGAAGATCCTTACAGCTATGGAGCGTACACCTCCCACTGCACGCACGCATGAAGCGTGTCAAAAAAGGTTTGCTATTTATCACTAAGTGAGTGACGTGGTGGACCCTTTACTAGCGTAACAACCGCCGGCCACCTGGCGCCGTCCATCACCTTCAAAGCCTTTGGAACTGAGCGACCACATTGCTGTTAGTCACTCTTGGCGTTGTTTAATCGAAGCTGACCGGTCACCCTGGTCCATCTCTATGGATTGGTCTTGCTTTGGTCGATGCTTGCCCTTGTTTGGTTCTATTACGTGATCGCACCAACACGAAAACTACGCAACCT
>LUCM01007720.1:182572-192883 GCA_008360955.1 Fasciolopsis buskii | reverse complement strand
TCCCGAACAGTCCCCTTCATTTTTCCCCCAGGGGTTCCTCGCTTACAAAGATGGGGGGGTAAGTATTGGGGGGCCCAGCCGCTAAGCAGAAGAACGATTAGGGTTGTCAACCAAATCCTTTGATTCTGACAAGAACCTGACCGCAAGGCGACGGGGCATGGTTGAGTGGAAGCCCATCTACTTGGATCAATTAGTCTTCCACTCGTTTTTCCGACTGAGCTGCTAACTCAGATCAGCCCCCAAATTGGAGGACCAGGAGGCTACTTCGTCAGGCCGCTACCCGTTGACCTTCAAGGCATGACTGGATCTTCGGCTTGAGATAAGCCATTCTGCATAGCTCGTTGGATCATGGAGGCACGCAAGCCGTCACACCACGTCAAGGTGTATTCTCGTTGTGGCAACCTTTTCAAGTATGAGGCACATCTGCACGTTAGCCCTTAGACCCGTTCATCGAAAAGGTCAGTATTTCACCCCTTTCATGAAGAGTATATTTACAAGGTGTACATATTTAGATATCCCGATCTCTGTAACCTTCCATATCATCAAACGGCATCTATAATTTTTTCTTTGAAAACCGTAGCGAAGATCAGCGCACCGTCACACTCGATCAATTTTTTCGATCACTTAAACTGCCTCGTGGCACTAGATTGCAAAGGATTGCGCGATCCTTGTGAAATAATTGAAGAAAGATATCTTTCGTTTACCCTTTTCAGAATTCCCTGCAGAAAAATGCCATAGACTTAATATGAATTGCAGAATTTGCCCTTTCTAAAATCATGCAGTTAAATGCAAGGGGAGATTAGTAGTTTGCTTATGTTTGTAGGTGTAATTTGTTTTCCGGTGGTTGTGTTGTGACCCCGCACCATCGCGGTTGTCTACCGTGAATGGCAATTGTCTTCATTTTGTTCCAGCCTGAATGGAAAGAATTGGTGTTTGATATCGATCTGACTGATTACGATGAAGTACGCTACTGCTGTGGTGAACAGAATTCGTCGTCAAATTCATCAGTGTGCTCTCGTTGTTGGCAGTTAGCTGTGTCCGCAGTTCTCTGCATTGACCGCGCTTTGCGAGAGGATTTTGGTTTCGAGCATCTGCTCTGGGTTTACTCTGGTCGGCGTGGTGTCCATTGTTGGGTATGTGACCCTGCTGCACGAAAGCTGGATCCGGTCGTTCGTTCGGCTATTGTGGATTATTTGACCCTGGTGCGTAGCGGAAGCTCGAAGAAGGTACGTCTTGTTATTCATTGATTCTTGAACGAGAACTCAATGTTAGGAACAGTTCGGTTTTTATCTCAAAAGTCCATTTCTGTTCAACAACCGCTAGGTCGCGATTCAGCGTATTTCCACAGCTTTTGTGTACTTGTGGTCAATGTACGTGACGTATGTGGTACTGCGACAGCCTGGGGTTCAGGGTGGCACCAAAGGAAAAAGTGCGGTGTAAGTTGTTTTCCGGTTTTGGGTGAGTTGTCACACAGTTTACTGGCCTCTGACTGCAGTGAGCTGTATGCTGCTCACCGACTTAGGTGGGTGTAAATAAAGTTCACATGCGAAGAATAATTTATTAAACAGATTTAAATTGTGTAACAAGTGCAATGTGCACTGCCATGTGACCGTTATGGTATTTCCGTGTAATATCAGTGTCTCTGCTCCTGGTTTTATCGGAGTTGTAGCACTACATTGTTGTTAAGGCTCCCAAAAGTTCTGATTATTTCAGTCGGGGCTGTCCCTACGGTTCATACGACAACGGGAGCCTCTTCATCCAAGTTCCTCTTGATCACACAATGTTCTTGGCAATCGCAAACTTTCACCATGAAAGACGACATCGACTAACCTTCCTTCGCTTTCATAGCGCTGGACGCAGGTTGACCACATTGCCATTAATCATCAGTGTTATAGATCATTTGAGGATTATCGATCATCGTGGTCCACACTTATGGGCTCAGACTATGCACTGGTTTGGGCACGCTTCTGTTTGCACCTAGTTTGTGCTCGCACCAACACAAGTCACTTGTCATACTCAGCTGCCTCTTGATGATACTAGCTGACTTCAATTCCAATCTTTTCTCAAACCGACTATAGTCACAGTGGAACGTCCAGGATCGAAGCGAACACTGGGAGCAGAACAACGAAGTCTGCACTCAGCGGTAAATTCCACCTGGGTCGCCAGGCCAAATCAACCTTGGAAATGAAGAATATCCTCCACTTCGGTTGCTTTCATGGGTACTTGCAGATCTGTATCTCCGGATTCTGAGAAATGATCGTGAGCAGTGGTGAATAGGGAAATAAAGTGAAATGGAAAAGACTGCGTCTATTGGTAATGGTCCCAAGCTTTATTGACATTAGGAATACTGTCCCACGGAAGCAAACTATATGCTAAGTAATCGTGGAATCTGGTAGCTCATTGATTCGCTTTCAAGAGCGTCGCCTAGAGCGTTGGGCGAAGCGCGTTAGAGAACAGTTTAGTTGGCCCATTGCTAGTGTGTTTTCCACTTATGCCTGCAAATGAAACCGTATAGGTGTCAGTCCTTCATTGGAAATGTAGGTCAGAAGAGAAATTCGTCTTCTAAGAAAACGTAGAACTACTTGACCAGATGAGGCGTCTCCGTCCTTCCCGAGGACGGTGGCGAGGTGTTAACACCGGAGTTAACAAAATTCCGGATCAGGGGGCAGATTCCTAAGGACCGAGGTGAATCGGTGACCACCAACTTACAAGGAAGGTGATGAGACCCGAAGTTAAAATCACGGAATTATTTTGCTAAGCGTCGTATTTAAACTTTTCGTTCGTATTAACCTCCGCCGAATATCTGATACTCGCGAAAGATGTATACGTGAGAATCAAGCCGGTTTCTGACCCGGTCGGGATTGTATCGACAAAATTCTCACTTTGTGACTAATCTTACAACGTAGACACACCGTAAACCGAAGATCTCTATCTCTCTTGTTCGAGAAGCGGTGTTCGTTTCGGTCGATCATGCAATTCTGTGTCCGTTGCAACCAGACTACACCTTGACGTGGTGTGACGGCTTGCATGCCTCCATGACTCAACAACTATACAGGATAGTTTATCGCAAGCCGAAGATCCCTTCATGCTTGAAAGGTCAACAGTTAGAAGTCTGACGAAGTAGTCTCTTGATCCTTCTGGTTTGGGTTGATCTGAGTTAGCAGCTCAGTCGGAAAAACGAGTGGAAGACTAATTGATCCAAGTAGATGGGCTTCCATTCAGCCATGCCCCACTGCCCTGCGGTCAGGCCCTTGTCGGAACCAAAGGCTTTGGCTGAGAACCCTAATCGTTCTTCTGCTTAGCGGCTGGACCCCCTAGCAGCACTCGTCCATCCTTTCCCATGAGTTGCATGTCCACAAATAATTCCATACTGCATTGGTCGTCGCGCAGGATAATCAGGACCGCGCTGCCCATTGCATCGAGCGTATGTGGGGTGGGTAGTGATAAGTATGCTGCTGCTCAGAGTTCCCTCTCTTTTATTCAACCTCTCTTTTCTATCTTTAGCCGAATCTCTTTACTCTTTTTGCCCACCCACAATACCCTCAGGTAATCTTAATCAGATCAGCTATTTTGCAATAAGCTACCGTTGGTGCGGTTCTGTCCAGAATTGTAGATCCTACTGGTCGACGTATGTCGAATTGGATTATGTATCAGTTTGAATGAAATTTCCTCTGTAGCTGAATAGTCATCGATACAGACCGCAAATCCGGTTTTCTGTAAAACATCTGTTCCATTCGGCCGTTCTCAACAGCTATGAACAGAAACCATCAGATAATGTAAGAACTCTGATTAGCAGCGGTGCAGGGAAAGGAAGGGACCAAGTCAATCGAGCGATGTATTTGGCAGGAGATTTCGCCTGTGGTCCGAAATCCAGTGTTCATCAGAGGTACCGAATCTCGCAAGGATTGCTTGGTCTGAGAGAGAAAAAAAGCCAGCTTCCGGTTGCAAGGAGATGAATAAAATGCGGTAACAGCTGCAGCGTCAGTTGACGATGAGCTTTAATAAGTATTGCGAAAACGAATGGGTTGTGGTGGCCGAAGAAATGCAATTAGCAGGTGTTTCACGCAACAGTCAAACTGTCTAGGACCGGCGTTGGCCGAGCGGATAAGGTCGTGCCTTTTGGACTTGAAGGTCAGGGCTTTGAACCCTCCCGGTGCCGGTCAACTTCCCCACTTGGCAGCCATCTGTTGATCGCGGCCCCCTTCGTGAAAGATGATGTACACTGTTGTTTCATTAATAAACGAAGTAAAAAGATAAAAACCAATTATACATGACTCCAGTGGGCGGCGAACTTCAGTCAGTGAAGTCGTGTGCGGTACAGCTGACAAGCCCATTCATGCTAGACAGCAAAGGTTCAACTGTTAGGTTGAACACCGCAATGAGCAGTTTAGCTGACCTCACGCTGATGTAGTTATTTCGACGACTACAGCTACGAATACTTGGGATATGTTCCTTGACACCTCCGCCAATGAGAAGTGGTGTAGGAGTCGAACATTTGACTGCCAAGGCGAGGAAAAGGTGCCGGTTCCGACAAACTACCCGGTTCTTTTTAACTTGGGTGGAGAAGCCCTGATAAAAGCACTTAATTCGTCGCTTCGTGGTATCTGGAAGGGGAAACGTATTCTTTGGGTCAAGTCACTGATTGTATCCATCTTCAAGAAGGACCCGGGAGTGACTTGGCGAATCGGACAATGGTATTCAGTGCTCTTTATCGGAGGGGTATTCCAGCGAAGTTCGTTGACTTGTTGCGAGCACTGCACTTGCATACCTACGGTCGCGTGAGGGTATGCGGCTACCTATCGAAGTCATTTAAAGCCACTAGCGGCGTTCGAAAAGGGTGTCCCATCTCCATTCTTGTTCATCTTCGTCATGGACGAGGAGATGGGAGATGCTTTAGGAAATGAAGGGAAGAGGTGTAACCTAGATTGCGTAGATGTGGTCGTGTGCCTGTTCGAATCCGCGGATCATGCACAACGTTTACTGGATAGACTTTTGAGGTCGTTTACTCGGTTCGGCATGTGCTTTGCACCTTCAAAATGCTGTGTTACAGGACTGGACGACAATAGCGGAGAACTTGTTCCTGGATGGAGAGGAACTAACGATTGTGGACTGTGCCACTTACCTTGGTAACTGCTAGCTCGGGAGTGGAGGTAAACACGCTTATATGCCAATCTCGAGCGGCTTACGGTGGATTAAAGCACTTGTGGCGTCGGCCTGATATTTGACTGACAGGAATAATCGATCGCATGGTGAACGGTAAAAGCACAACGCCCATTTAAACGGGCTTCTGCTGCAGTAAGTTTCTGAAATTGTGCACCAAAATTATCAGTTGTAAGACAGCGTTAATGCCTTTTATTCTGCAAACCAGGGTGGGAAGTTCGTCATATAACTGATACGTCCGCGTACCTGTTGAAGTGAATGCCAAGATTGTTAACAAGCTGCGCCTACAACTATCCTTTCAAGCGCCAAATGACCTACGGAAACTTACATCACAAACGACTATTCATTGGGGTCCAGCCCAAGGGAACGGTCAAGGCCATTCCTGCATCATGTTGGTCCGCAGCTTAAGCTGCTTCGTCTCCCGAAGCGCACGTAGAATATCGTGACGAGCTCCCAGGAGCAGCTGGCTTAACCAAACTGTTCGAAACCTGAACGTGCGCATTACAAAAGTATAAGATGTCAATCACCAACAGGTTTATTGGAGTGCTAGGCACGGCTATTTACCGGCCTGCATTAGAGCGTACCTGCTTAAGTTGCCGAGATTCAGGTGCTAGAGATACAGGCAGGATTTAGACGGTGACATTGGCAATGATATTGGTTTGAATAGGGCGTTTTTGTGACTTTCAGCATGTCAGCGATGTTTTTATTGCGAGCGAGGAGCCATTAAGTTTCTTCTCGATCACCTGACAATGTGGATATGTTTGATATGCACCTTGCATTTTCGAAGTGCAAAAATGCTATATATATATTTATATATCTGTGTCGTGCCAAGATCCAATTTGTAAAGTCAGTAATGTGCGCAGAAGAACTACAGCTGTGTTTCGTTGGTACTTCTTCGTCAGTTAGCTTGAACCAACATTAGGAACGAGTCGTAACGCCAGCAGAATAGATATCAGTTGTCAGCAGTATCTGGATGGGTTAATAAATTCTTCCTGGAAGCACGCGACCGGTTTCACGGTTATTGCCGCATACGTGACGAGCGACAATACTATATACATTAACTCACAGCCTGATCGCTTCAACGCTTCTTCCAGCCTTGCCCAGGACGTGGAAAAAGAGCACGAAAAGGTGAACAACAGGTGGGCATGCCCAGTACGTGTCCAAGCCACTGAAGGCAATGTAGATCGATTACCGCAATCAAAGGACAATTGTTTGCACCCAACACGCGACAACACACCTCGTCATCACTCACCCACCAAACACGAGCAATGCTTCGGAGACATCGGTGGGTGAACGTAGAAAGTCGCCGGGTATCCTCAACGTCGACCGTAAAGAAAAACACTAGAAATTGTGGCATTGTACACCTTTCCCTTGAACGAAAGCCAGATGTCATGACGGGGCCACAAGTATTGCAAGTTCGCAAAAACTACTCTGGCTTTCGCAGTTCCTGTTGTGAGCTCCTCCTCAACAACTCAAACAGGGCTGATCAGGTTGCCGAGGTGCTTGAGGCTACTAACTATCTTTAACCGTTCATCGAAAGGGGTGAGTGCAAGTACAGGCACTTGCCAGTCTTGAAGAATTACCTTGCACTTTGAAGATGCAGAAAATACCGTACCTAGACACTTCACTCGTCAAGCGGTCCAACGGGTGCCTGTGCGTTGTCACTCAGCAAGGCGATACCATCGGCACACCTCAAGTCGAAAACTCTGTTCCCTGGAATGAGTTCAACTCCACCGTCTAAAAGACCGTTTTGTAGAAAATCCTTTAGGACAAAGTCGAGAAGAAATAGGATATAGGACAGTCTTGCCGCACTTCACCGGAGACGACGAAGGGTGGCGAAAGTTGGTCGTAAGCCCTAACCCGGTCTGAGGTTTGACCACACAATTCTGTGAGGACGGACACATATTTTCAGATATTTCATTCTTCAACAAACAGTACCATAGTGCAGACCTATCAGCGGAGTCAAAGGATGCGCGAATGTCCGAAAACACAATGATCGTTGGCCTTTGGAAAGTATAACGTGCTCTAACAGCTGCCGGGTCGTAAAGAATTGATTGGTGTTTCCCTAAACAGCCTGCTTCTCACGAGTTTGCCCTTCGCACGTGTTGCACAACCGCTGAAGAATGATGGACTAAAGCAACTCGGTATTAGGCTGCTTCCCTTATAGTCAGCGCAGTCTCGGCACGAAACTTTCTTAAAATGGGAGCAACAATCGATTCACCCACGAGGGGGAGACGTCCTCGGATTGCCATATCTTCAGTCACTTCCATTCCTTGGTCTTTGAATAGATCTGCCCTATATCCTTTATATTTTGAACAAATCTGATTACAGATTGTGCGTCGTCGGAATCAACGCGAAAGATGAAAACAATGAGCGAAAAAAGAGTAAGAAAAAAAGTGCGTAAAGTTCACAACACATGCTACTTCGGGTAAAGCTGACCGGGTCGGTGAGTTGATTTGAGATCAAACGTCGTTCTTGCAGGGAAAGAATTGGTTGAAGTAAGTAGATTTGGCTGTCGCGCATCTTGTAGTTATAATTCACTTCGTTGTTGCACTTCAGATGAAGTGCCTTTGCGCCTACCGAAGGCTCATTAGGGATCTGTGACGTCGGAGTAAGTTCTGGTCAGCGATCAGAGGCTGAGTATACAAAAAAGCCAGCTCAGAAACAAGGCCTTTGAGATCAGATGTGTGAAGGCTATCGATGTTTGAACACCGTTGTCTTTTTATTCTTTGTAGAATATGTTGAGGGGATTTCGTAGGTTCGATCTTTAGAACACACTGAATATAAATAGATAAAGATTGTTGGGTTGTGTTTTACATATGTCTATGTGACCCTTGCCTCGTTCGCCATTCTCGGAGCCAGATAAAATTGAATTCATTAATGTCTGTTTTCCTATGCTTATTTCATCTTCCAAAATTTTTCATGACGAAAATTGGTTTAATTCTTGTAATGTGTTTTCATGCAGTCTTCCTTTCTGTTCCAACAGAACCACGAGTAATTTTCCAGGCCTAAAGTGATTTCACGGAATCAACTGTTTGAAATTTTTTTGTCAAATGCGTGATTAGTAAAAGCACTCCTACCGAACGTACTAGGCAAATAGACCTACAGAAGGCATCACAGGAGCACGAATGCTGTAGATATGTATTCAGCCGTGTTACTGGGACCTGCAGTACTGATGGGAAGAATGGGCATCTACAACTGAAACTTGCAAGGGCTTCGAACCATTTAAGGTCTCAACTGATCGAGTCTGATAACTTCTCGGCTAACAACAATTCGCTCATTTATGTCACGTAGCTGAATCTGTGGACTGTATACTTGAAAGTCCCCTGCAATCGCCTTCTGTTGTTTTCTTCATGAATATCATTGTCCTTGTTCTGGTTGATCAGTCTATTTTCCTATTTTCTCATTGAAAGACCTTCCATCAACTTTAATCACCGTCCAATTTATTGAAAAACGGAAAATCAGCAACACTTTTTTATTTCAACGAAATGATTTATGTAACGATGGTCTGTTACTCCTGGACGTGTACATTTTGTTTGATTTACCCTCGTTCTTCGTCAACTCGTTTGCCTTTAAAACAGCCGATTCTGACCGCTGGAGGCTCCAGCAAGCAAACTGACTCGGGATCTCTGGAACCACAGCTTCATCCTTGTGTTGATGCCGCTTGTGAATTACTAATGCCCCGTTTTTCCAGCTACTGCAGCACTAAACAGGGCCAAGATTTGTTTGGTGTGCCGACTAGATTAGAAAAAATTCTGTCCTCTCTCCCCGAAGATTTGGGATTAATTCGTGAAACTGTGGCTTCCGACTGGCTCAACAGTCCATCCGACGGGGTGACGGAAGTTTCCGTTCGCCGATGGAACACATTACGTGCATTTCTTACCGAACGGGGTCGAGTGAATGTACTAAAACAACTTGTGCTCACTTATACTTACCCCAGGCTTGATGTCAATGTGTCGACCAGTAAGTGGCTAGTATTATTTTAAAAATACCGGTGTTTTAGTCATTCTCGAGTGCGGTGCAAGTTTAAAGCAACTACATAGCGAAGTCGCGCCGTTTTGTTTTTTTTGTCTCTCAGCAGCGTTCTTTACGTGATTAGTGTTTGGAACCATTCATAAAGCAGTTGCGTTTCCGTTCGGTTGATTTTTCATGTACAGCTTAAAGCTTTGCAAATTACAAATCGCTTATTTAGGATCTCCAGTGACTATTACCCAAATATACTTATTCGAGTTCCGTGAAATACAAGAAGACAGTCGAAATACTCTTGATCAAGGCTGCTTATTGACAGTTATTGGTAATAATCCCACACAGCACGATGTGACGAACAAGTTCGATTATTCGAAATTATCCCAATAGGTAACGTTAAATGTGATTTATAACAAATCAGACGGGGACGATAGGTTACAATTCTGCAGAGAAGTCATCTATCAGTGGGGGTCAATTGCTTTGCGCTAGCGGCTCGTGGCCGTGGGAATCAGTGATAGATAGATGCAAAATCATGTGGTGAAGTTCAACAGACCGTTGAGAGCCTGTCCGGCAGCGTAATGGCTAAGGCTTTCGACTCAGAATCGTTCGTCCCGGGTTCGCGTCCCAGTTCGGGCGCGGTGGATATGCACTGCTGATGATTCCTAACAGGGATGAAACAGCTGTACAGTGCTTCCATGGTTTTTTATGCTCAGTTGACTGATGATATCACATGGCGAATTATTCGATGAAAACTCAATCTCCTACTACTAACATGTACAAAGATGAAACAGCTGACAGGACTTCCATGTTTTTTAATGGTGAATTGAGCGATGATATCACGTGGTGAATTATTTCATGAAAGCGTTCAATCTTCAACATCCTCTGTTGTGTGTTGTGTTTATGTTTGTATGTGAAACGGATGGCGGTTGAAATTATGATTTGGGGGACGGGGTTCACACCTGTGACCCAAATAGGTAAGGGATTCGAGAGATTTTCGGGGTTAGTAAGTGAGCCAGGGAAGCTTCAGTGTTTGGGCGAACTGTTTTTCGGCCCACAACGGGGGATCACAGAAACAGCCGCGGCTGTAGATAAAACTCGGGATTTCTCCAGTCTTGATAGCCTACTCTGGGCTTTGTAGATTATTTGGAAGACTTCAGTCACATTCTCTAAGTGGCTGGAGCTAAC
>LUCM01007720.1:108648-179438 GCA_008360955.1 Fasciolopsis buskii | reverse complement strand
TTCAACTTCAGCGAAATATCAGACCAGGCCGAAGTCACAGGTGTTCTAGTCCAGCGTATGCCGGGTGTTCACCTCCACTGCCTTAGTTTCCCGGTTAGTTTATTTTTTTAGCTGTTGGTAACAGTCGAATAAGGCGATGCATTTGGCAGCAACGAGGTTGGAACGCCCAGGAGCCGTTGAATCTAAGAGACCAAAAGCACAAACTTTCAAACGGTAAAGTGATGAAAGACCGTTAGAAGTAGTTAACCATAGTGGTCGAAGAGGTGAAAGTCACAGTTGTTTCAGTTAACAGTCAAAGTCTTTTCAGACTTATGCGCGAAATCGGTTGGCGTCGAATTTCGGCCAATGGGACTAGGCGCTACAGGAACTGAGTACCCATTCATGGGAGACTGCAAAGGTTCGACAATTGGACTGATTGTTTCAAGGGACAACTCAGCTTGCCTCTTCTATGTCAGCAGCTGCGGATCCTCAGTAACGCTGCTCTTTCCTGCTTTTATTCACGGGAGTAGTATCCGCGAACACCATGTTTGACTTCGCTCAGTCTGAGGTCGCATCGACCAAATTTTTATTCTCCGATGGCATGAAACTCGCCGTAAACCCTCTTCCGATACTGACGATTTTCCTCCACTCCGTCGAAGTCACTGCATCAGTCACTACTCTTCACCGCAAATCTTTACCATAGAAGTCCGTATATCTACAATGGTCGTTCTGCACAGTTCAGTTCAGTATAGAATCATTAACTTTACGCCGACTTGCTACCTCATAGCACCATCTTCTCAAAAGAGAAAAAAGACGAGGAGTAATGAAAAACGAACTCCAAAGTAAGATGTCAAATACCTACGCAGAAGAAGAAAGATTTTGAATGCAAGAACGATATTCACCACGACACTGAGCCTTACCACCTCCTGAGTCCAATCATCGTTTGGAGAATGGAGTGGTCTTGTGGATCCCAACCCGGTAGTTTAACTAGACCTAAACGAGCCAGTCCACTGGTTAATGTTTTCACACCTTTTCGTCCCATCTTCTGCTGATCACCTCGATCATCTTCCGAGCACAATCTACTTTGGAGAACAGCGTACGCCGAAGCAGATGTCCTGTGGACCTATGCAAAACATAACCCAACAACCTTAATTTATTCACATTCATTGTGTGTTCTAAATATTGACCCAAAGAACCCGATACTTCAAGCTTAACCTCTGAGTTACTGAACAAATTCTCCATCATATTTTACCGATGCTGCGAAGATAACTGTTTTCAAACATCGATAACGGTTTTGTACATCTGATCTCAACGACCTTGTTTCTGAACCGAAGAGCAGGATTAACCTTACTTCTGCTGTACAACCCCGGGTTTAATCGATAACCGGATCTCACGACGACGCCGTAAATGCCAACCAAAAGCCTGTTTTTTTTTGGAAAACAGAAGTTCATAGCGTCATCATCTCAAACGAAACTCGCTATTCTGTGTAAGATTTCAATTAGATAATTAGCGTTATTAGAATGGGCCACCGGAATACAAGAACGACGTTTGATCTCAAATCAACTCCTTGACCCGCCTGCTTTTCGAGAAGAGTGGTATGTACCAATCAACTGGCCACCTGTTCGTCTGGAATGATTATGCTGCCTTGCACGGTGCGTAAAGGCTGGTGGTGCATTATCGAATAACAGACCTACTCTGGACAGCAGCTCACAATTTAGCGTCTTTTGTCTACCCCGGCCAATTCTTTCCTTGGTAGATGTAGGTTTGGCTTCGAAGCATTGCTATCCTACAGTAGCGTTTTACAAAACGCACGCAAAAGATGTATGAACTGCCGTTTTGGATGTTCTCACCTCTCTGCCGTCCTTTAAGAAAGTCGGAGACAACCCATGTGGACCAGGGACGCTATGCCTTCTTAGACATCATATTTTCTTTATGATCTCTTATTATAATGGTGGGCTGGTTTCTACCGTCATTTTTTCCTCGTTGTAGTCAGGCTGCATTCATTGATTTAATGAACAAACAACGATACTTAATTTGACTGCAGTTTATAGGTTCACGAGGGTCTACTCGAACTGCTCACAAGCGGCTGTTGCTTGGGATGCAGTTTGAAGGTACACACTGGGCTTGGTTGTTCAGAGCGAGCTCAGCGACCGTCTGACCAGGAGCGCTCAGGACCGGATTACCTGACATTTAAAAGGTGGTGCGAGTGACTTTGTATCTGACATCTGAATGGCGTTTGTGTAAGTGGGGTCTTGTATACGCGTTTCGGAGACGCATCATACACCTGTTTTAATACTGTCAAGTGTTTTCCCCATGCAGCTTATTGCCCTATCTGATTGAACGTATGGATAATTCAAGCAGCCTAAGTATTACATCCAGGGTGCTTCCTATCCTTATATTAGTGCTGTCATCATGTCGGGCCACAATTCGTGGCATCTTACGCAGTGCATATACTTGAAGAACAGAAATTAAGAGGGTTCCCTGTTAGACGCCACAGACTTTGAGCGTCCTAGCCGGTGCCGTCGACTCAAAAAGTCTCAACCACAGACAGTGGGGCGTCAGCTCAGCACAGAAATGCTGAGCATGTTTTCCACTCGTCATCCTGTTCGAAGAAATGGGTGTCGCGGTACTGGTCATCCTACGCGACGACTGACACAGCATGGAATTTCATGTTTGTAAGATCTATGGTGGTTTGTGAACGAGTGCTGCTAAAGCGTACAGTCAGTAAACAGGAGAACTGCTAGGGTTCTCAATCGAAGTCTTTGGTTCTAACGAGAACCTGTTCACAAGATAGCAGAGAGTAGATGAGGGAGAGCTTATTTTCTTGGATCCGTTGTTCTTCCCCTAATTTTTCCGGAAGGGGTTGCCAGCTCACATTAGAAGATTAGGACCAGGAGACTAATTCACCAGGTCCTTACTTATTGACGTCCCAGGCTTGATTAAATCCTTGGATTTATATGTAAGCCATCATGAAAGTACACGAGCTGTCACATCACATGAAAGTGCACTTTCATTGTGCTCACGTACTTCTGACCATGTAGTGGTATATGGTGAAGTGTTACCTTCATTCGACACGGCAGTTTTCGACATGGATTTCCTACTTCGCCACTTACTTAAATTTGCCTTCGATGGGGTATAATTTGTAAATGGTGAAAAGCCGTATGACCAAGCTTATATTGATGATCTCTTGTGCCTGTTCTAGTATGCAGAATGCATTAGACGCTGACAAGAGCTTCAGCTCCATTTGGCACATGCCTTGAACCTTCGGGGTAAGAAGTAGTGCTGTTACTGGACTGAAAGTCAGTGCTTCCGGGTTTGATATTCAGTGGGGGGCAACTAAGGATTGTCAATCGTTTCACTTACCTCAGCAGATGTTTGACAAAAGATGGCAGCACTGCAGTAGAGACGAGCGCGCGATTGTCCAAGGCTGCGGCGGCGTACGCTGAACTGAAGCACTTGTGGCATCGGCCTGATCTTTTGCTGACGTTGGAGGGTTGTGTGTGCTGTGCCACAGTGCACTCAATTTTGTCGTTTGTTTGCATGACATGGAGTTTGCTTGCTGAAGATTTTCGTTGCTTGGAGGTTTTCGATCGCCGAGGTGTCTCCAAGATTGAATTGAAAGACTATGCATGCAATTCTAATGAAGTACTGAGTACTACTTCGGAGGATATTCGATCCGAGCTCATGCAGCTGAGCAGAATTCATTGTTTGGAGCGTATTTTACGCATGCCTGGCATGTCTGCTCTGTCGCACCTTATTTTTTGTTCGGTTTTCGGGATGGAAGAAGCGAAATGAAAGTCAGCAGATGATGCGGCAAAGTCGAAAATATACAATGAACTTTGTTAACTTGGGTGTCTTTTGTCCTCATGGTTGCAATCCAAAAGATCCCTTAACAAATTGGACGAATATACTGGAGGATATGGCGGCGAACTGCGAACATTGTTGATCGTGTTGTCGCTTTCTGTTAAACCGAAATCAGTGAAAAATGTTTTTACACGATTTGAAAGTGTATTCCATTTTTGTTTATTACGGCACTCGTTTCCCAAACGCACGAGTCTTGGTCCGGATAGTTTGTTCAGCAATTCCGTGCTCGATTCACCAAGTAACAGACTTCACGCGGTCAGGATAGCACGTCTTGTGATCGGGCAAGTGTTGAACATCTTGGTGGCCAGATCCGTGTTCCTCGTTCCTGACGTCCTCTTCGACTAGTTTGACACGCCTTGTGACGGACATGTCTAAGAATTGCGCGTCTGCTTCCTGTTCACCTTATGTATTCAGTCCTTTTATCACAACGTGTACCATAATAACAAAGCAGTGGTCAATGGGGCTCGCCCTGCTATTTAGCTGTACTCGGTGAGGCATGTTACTGGCCCTGCCTTTGGTTTTTATTGCCCGCTGAGTCATCCCAAATAGTCATAATCTCAGGGACAATGGTAAAACAATGGGAAACTCATGAAAGACATTCTATCCACATTCTTGTTATGTTTGTCAGTTTTCGGTCAGTAGCAAAAATATCCAGAGTGAGAAAATCCGCCTGTGCATTGTGCATTTAGTGGCCGAAATCAAACTTGTGTGTTTAAATACTGAATGGACATTTTTACCACCGAGCATTAGTCTTTAGTCTACAAAGCACGAACCACATCCAGAACAATCCCGTTCTACTGCATTTGTACTTTAATCCCGCTAGACTCGGGCAGTTAACGAATTTGAGTGACAACACAAGCTCTTTCACTCACCGATTCGTTGATGAAAGATATTAGGCTTAGTTGTTCGCCGGACATCCAGACTGGTCAAATGCGTTCTGTCAGTATCTCTTCGGTACATTTTTCAACAGCTGAGGACGGACATTCACCTGCGCCGGGCGTGTAATCGGGTTTGGTGACTTTGACAAACCGACCGATCTATATTCCATATGGGCGCAGTGGAAAAGCGTCTTAATTGTCTACCATGCTTTGCTATTTGGTCGAATTTCTCCAAATTAGGATACAAACGCACCATAATGAAGTACTTTTATATTCCTAATGAGGATTCTTGGCGAGCTGCTCCAGAGTATTCTTGTCCCCTCTAATTCACTCTTGTGCAAAAGAGGTGAGCATATAGTAGTACAGTAAAAGAGTAAAAAGCATGGAAATCCTTGGTATGGCGCTTAACTTCAATAAAAATACCACGTCAGTGATTATTGTGATTTAACCGTTATTAACTTTTGACGACATTAATGGAATTCGTCTCTATATCTGTGTTTATAACTTTTTCTTTCTCTGACTTAGTTGCACTGCAGGTAACTGATAGTTTACTTCAATCAAGTGAACGTTCTGTTGTAAAATCACCCTCCCGGTGTTCTATGCAATAAATTGTTTTTCTTCTCATTTAGGTCTTAACCACTTGTTGAAGAGCCCGTTCTGTGTGCATCCAAAAACTGGGCATGTCTGTATTCCCTTTGACCCACGTAATGTGACTTCCCTGGAACCGTCGAACGCCCCAACGCTGTCCAAACTGATTGATGAGCTTGGCATCCGTACCGAACAGGATTCAGAGAGGCCTGTTGAAGGTGAAGCTGGGAAGCATTTGTTGGCGTACAAAAAGACCTCACTAAAGTCATCAGTGGAATATTTCGAAGAGTTTGTTAATCGCCTAACCTCTTCGGATGGAGTCGAACAGCAACCTCATCCCACTGGCACTGGGTCAAGTGTCAAGGGTGTTCCGCTAACAGTTTCGGTGTTCTAGACATTTTGTACTAACAGATTTGCCTTTATTTTTTGAATACTGTACCCCCTCCGTTTGGAGTCGCGTTTTTGCTTTTAATGTCATATAGTTAAACGCCCTTTCACAACCTTTCAACTGGACGCGTCTGTCTTGACCAGTGCAAACAAATCCATATATTTTTCACAAGGGCTGTCTTAATTACTGATTGCTTTATGAGTAGGCATTCTTTTCATCCGGTAGAAGTATTCAATTCAACTTACGTCGCGGGGAAACCTAAGCGGAGTTAACACTGCAGAAAAATTCTTATCGGTCGGGTACTTTCATTAATCTGCAGATGTTTGATATGCATCGTCCAACGTCCCCCAATCAATGGGTACTGACTGCGTTTTCCATGAAGACATATTGGAAATGATCTTATCTCAGTTCTCCCTGTCGTCTGTCTAAAATTTCCGGTCTGCCGGAGTCACTTCGAGATTACTCAAGACGTGAGTTCAATTGTCACTGTATCGCAGCGCTTTCAAAGCTTTGAGGTTCCTACCCGAGGCAAATGATTCGACATCATTATGTTCAGCTGAAACAATCACTTAAATTGACGGTAGTTCCAGTTATTTGTAGGGTCCTCCCATCTGGTTAGCCTCATTTGGGATGTTGGGTGGTCACTTCAAAAGGCCGGTTTGCTTCTGTAATCAGCTCATAATTTTGCACTAGATAGTACTCTAACCATGGGAAAACTGTCATTTTTCAGTTGAGGAAAAGTTGATCCTTAGTTTATTCTCTGTATTCTTTCTTGAGGTCACTGTAAAGACACCCGTACAACCGAAACGAACATAAGAATTCAGAAGACCAAATAGGCAGACAGGGAAGTGGACTCTTGAAAATGGTAATGATTATTATAGGGATTACATGGGACGAATGATTCGAACAGAAAATATGGTATCATGGAACTCGTTTTCCGATTGTTCTGGCCCAGGACGTGAGTGGATTATGGCGTATGTGGCATGTGCGTTGAGTGCCACTGTGTGCATGCGCGTGCATGTGTGTGTTTGCAATGTTTGTGTTCCTCACAAGTTCGGTTCT
Organism: Fasciolopsis buskii; assembly: GCA_008360955.1. Taxonomy (NCBI): domain Eukaryota; kingdom Metazoa; phylum Platyhelminthes; class Trematoda; order Plagiorchiida; family Fasciolidae; genus Fasciolopsis; species Fasciolopsis buskii. The sequence goes on along the minus strand of LUCM01007720.1, from coordinate 172,679 downwards.
TTTGTTTTTCGATCACGGTGCTGTAAGCCTATGAATTTGACAATTATGTGCTCATTTGCCACACTTCAGAGGGGATTGTCCGTTCACTTGAGGGGCTGATGTATTGACCCACATTGTAAGCTCGACGACAGCGCCTGACACAGCGTTTTCGCTCCGCTCTGTTCCATTTGTGTGGATAAAGTCGCGCGCAACGTGATCGGCACTCGCATTTGATGATAAATTGAGTTTGCTTTCCTGCAGAAGTTAAAAAAGTGACGATTTATTGAAAAGGTAATCACATTTTCAAACAGCGCATTTCTGCAAATCGTGAAGCATTTGTGCATGTGCACGCCGAGCGTAATATCAGTTATCTAGTCAAGGAATCATCTGCTACACCATATCAAAGAAATGAACATTTTTTCTGTTTTTGCTACCACTTACATTGCTCTGAGGTGTTTAGATTGACATATCACCGCGCCATCCACTCAAAGGCGAAATGAATGGAGAATCGTGCTTCTGTGAATTCAAGATAATAAATTAAAGATTATGTTGATGTAAGATTTGTATTTGTTGTTTTTGAAGCACCTTGTAGCTCTGGGCGAGAGGCAGAGATCATTTCAACCTGCCGTGCTGTTCAACGTTGAATGATGATGATGATGATGATGATAGTGATGAGGGACTTCGAGTTTGAGCATACAACTAGTTGAGACGGCCGTGTCACCCAGTGTTTTTGATCAACCAGTAGTCTACTCTTGTGGACCCCGTATAAGCAGTCTAAACTGGCCTACTCAGGATGCTCCATTAGTTACGCGATGGCTAAGAGAGAATTATGTTCTTTATTCGTGTAATATATGAACCCTTCATTCACGAATCTGATTGCACCAAGAGGAAGGGTCAAGTACCCTAAATGTTGGACTAACTTCTGCAAATTATATGAGGCATCGATGGAAAGGCGAATTCACGATGTTTAAATGCTTATCTACGCTACTGCCTTTGATGACAAATTAGTAACTGGTTGTGAGCAATTGCTCTTGTATTCCAACGAAACGTCCGCCATGTTCATCGATTTACCAGCATACTGTTTGAGAAGTGTTCTTCAACATTCAATACCCTATTGAATTATTATGTTCTTCCCATAACTCTGTATTCCGGTGGCCCATTCTAATAACGCTAATTATCTAATTGAAATCTTACACAGAATAGCGAGTTTCGTTTGAGATGATGACGCTATGAACTTCTGTTTTCCAAAAAAACAGGCTTTTGGTTGGCATTTACGGCGTCGTCGTGAGATCCGGTTATCGATTAAACCCGGGGTTGTACAGCAGAAGTAAGGTTAATCCTGCTCTTCGGTTCAGAAACAAGGTCGTTGAGATCAGATGTACAAAACCGTTATCGATGTTTGAAAACAGTTATCTTCGCAGCATCGGTAAAATATGATGGAGAATTTGTTCAGTAACTCAGAGGTTAAGCTTGAAGTATCGGGTTCTTTGGGTCAATATTTAGAACACACAATGAATGTGAATAAATTAAGGTTGTTGGGTTATGTTTTGCATAGGTCCACAGGACATCTGCTTCGGCGTACGCTGTTCTCCAAAGTAGATTGTGCTCGGAAGATGATCGAGGTGATCAGCAGAAGATGGGACGAAAAGGTGTGAAAACATTAACCAGTGGACTGGCTCGTTTAGGTCTAGTTAAACTACCGGGTTGGGATCCACAAGACCACTCCATTCTCCAAACGATGATTGGACTCAGGAGGTGGTAAGGCTCAGTGTCGTGGTGAATATCGTTCTTGCATTCAAAATCTTTCTTCTTCTGCGTAGGTATTTGACATCTTACTTTGGAGTTCGTTTTTCATTACTCCTCGTCTTTTTTCTCTTTTGAGAAGATGGTGCTGTGAGGTAACAACTCAAAGCAGGTTAAGTGTTGCAAAATTCGTCGCAAAATTCTTAGATCTGGAAAACCTGGGATTGTTTGCCGTTTCCCATTAACATTTTTCATGAATGATTGCTATGCATTGCGATTGTTCTGCGCTCACCGAACCACTGGTTTTTCGATTGCATATTACATGGTGGTTTACTACGTTAGTTTATTCGAATCTCGTGTTTATCCGTTATGTTGACAATTCTTTATGGCGAACACATCTGGTAAATAAAGGTTCAGCTTCAGACACTGCAAGTTTATTGCCGGAATTCAGAGTCTGAGATTTCACGAGCTGCCTGTCTATTGTCGTTTCCCACAGAACGCAATTAAGTGGTGACCCAGTGCTTTCCTGCTGAAGGTCTATATATATTTATATACACATATATATATATATATATGCACGGCTGTTGACTTGATCGGCGGGATCAGTTTACGTTTTGATACTTGCTGGCTATTCACTGGCATTAACGTTTTTATTCCTAATGTTTGGTCGGCGACTGCCTTCGTTTTCGAAGCTCAAGTCGAATTCGTAATTTCCAAGGGCTAAACTAGAATCCCTGTCTACTGACATTACGTCGAAATGAAGGCATCGTCAAATTAGGAATAGTATCGGAACTCCTCCAAGCGAATACTCTCCTTCCGATAATCATCTGAAGTCCCAGTAACGTAATCCAACACCCTCAAGTTAGTATTCTCGTTATCTTTTAATATATACCGGCGGTGGTGGACAGCGTTATTAGCGCAATCTTGGGTTGCCGTCTAAGCTGTAAAGCTTTAATTGCATACACTTTCTGGCCTACATCGTAACCAAACATGTACGTTCTCTTGCTTCCGTTCATGTACCCATCTTTCTTGGTCTGTGATGCCAAATAGCGTGAAAAAAACCTATCAGGTAACTATAATTGATTAGTCCCTGTTAAAACCCTGGCTGTGCTGTTGTTTGTGTGCTTGAATCTACTAAATGGAAGATTCCGTCTGAGAATGTTTGTTTGTACCAGCAAGTGACGTTCGTGACTCGTGTAAAGCACTTGGAAGTCAGTTGTGATGAAACGGAGCCCCCTCGATGAGAGTGAAGCTCTCGGAGTTTCTACTTAATTACCACAGAGTGCAATTGACGAGGTTGACGCATGCGAATGGCACAACACTGAACTCGTAGTCTCCCATCTCTCCTCCATACAATTCCTAAGTGTCGTCGATAATCGGGATAGCTGAACTCATTCACCGTGACAAAACGTAGTATATTTGACCGCTGTTCGTGAATCACTTCTGACTGGGGTCATTGAAGCGACTTGGTATTTTCCTTAATTCAGTGACAGAAAATTGCTTACCAGCACTAAGACAGTATTTATGAACAATGAATGCGATCCGAGGAATTTTCCGAAGTGCTTCAAATTCGCGGCGGATATCCAGCTGGACACGAAACGGTGCAATGCCACTTGCTTTGCCGGTACATGGGAGTGTGATTCGAACATCTGTCCCGCGCGATCCGGTGACAAATGGGGTGGGGGACGGGATAATTAAAGTCGTGAATAGCAATATGAAATCATTTGCAGAAGAGCACATTTATTCCTTATCTCATTTTTATCATTGTATTATAGAGCAGAGGGAGGCTAATTTTATGGTGGTATAGATCGAGCAAACATTAATGTTCAAAATGGGGGTTTGAGGACAATGCTTGTTTTTTGGGCTCACGTTGCGTTAGAATGCGTGAAACGTGTTAATGTGCCCTAACTAATTGAATGGATCCATGGAAGCTGCGAAGGTCGGTATTTCTTGGATGAACCCAAATTTTTGGATATCACTGGATGTTTGATACCCGGCACGATTCCCTCACTTTCTCTAATATGGCTAGAATGAGAGAACTTTGTTATGCAATTTAATTTATTTAATACAAACTGAACAAATGATTTTCGAAGTTAATAGCAAAACTTCTGCGAGCACTGTCAGCCGAACGACAAAAGTAATATTGATGATAATCACACTAAATATACTATCATAAATGACGGTAAAGGTAATTGAAATAGCCAATCATGGTCCACTTTGTACATTTTTCCGTGAGAATATCGGGGCTTAGGGTGTTTAAAATAAACACACATTTCCGTTAATCATGATAATAGAAATAGTGGCCTATTTGAAATGGGTTGAAGCACACTGAGTTCTTACAATTGGAACGTTTCATACATCAATAGGCTGGGTTTTTTCGATTCAATCTGAGATTATAGCATAATGGATTACGGTTCAGGTTGATAATGATAAGAATAAGCCTGTGCAAAGAATTGCGTGCAAGAATGGTGATATTATACATTGCAACACTACTCACCAGATGCTGATGCTGGTATGTAACCGGAATTGGCTATGTTCAGCAGCGGTTTGTGAAGCAGTGTGAGATTTAACGATGTCAGTTCGATTCGATAGGTGAGCTGTCAAGAGAAGCAAGGATAGAATTTAGATTATTTATCAGAAGGGCGCCTTGCTGAACAGACGCCAACCTAAATGGTTTGACTCTGCTCTCCTGGTGTGCTTTCCTGAATATTGAGTTAAAAATTCCCTCGTAACGATATTGTCATTGCATAGTTACAGGGTTAGAACAAGTGACCATTTATTCTTGCCTGGCTTTGTTGTTCAGCTCAATCACTGGCTTACTATCAGAAGATTTTTGCTAAGGGGTTTCAACTTGTCCTATTATGAAATTCACTTTGACTAGGCTATACTCAACGTGACAGAATGATATGAAAGAGGGTGGCCGAATCCGAGCATTCCACACCTTACCAGTTCTTTTTTGCATCGCACTGTCGAAACCGACTTTCTTATGATTCGTTAGAAACAGTCATTCCACGGGTCAGGCAATACCAGTGATGAGTGTATGCGAATAGTGTTTTTATCATCCAAAAGTGAAAAATATCTACATGGGTCTGGAGCGCAAATCCCCTGCTTTTTTAATTACTTTCTGAAGAGACGGTTTATCCGTACGAGTATGCCTCATGACAGGTGATATCTTAATTGTTTTTAACCTATGCAACATGACCAAATTTGTGGATAGCTTAAAGTAGCCCAGAAGCATATGCATACCTGTATATGGATGATTGGTCATTAGACGATGGAGCGCTTCGTTATGCATGAATAAAAAGGTCACTTGCCAATCTAACAAGTAGATTGCAGATTACGTAAACAGAATACCAACGTTAGTTGAAATGAATCGCGAATGGATGAAGTACTGTTTAAATCGAGCCACATTTGGTAAATGGTTGGCTGGCTGAAGTAAATTTTTGTAGGTGGATTTTGGGTAAAATACAAAAGCGAAGAACAATTAAGAGGCAGCAGGTGTCCACATGATCTTTGAATTCACACAGTCAGTGTTGTTTTGGGCTTATGAATGTAGCTGAAAATTGCTAGTATTCATTAGCCAAAAGCAGAAACTTTCTGACCAATGGTTTCTGGTTCTATTTGCATTGGTTCTTAGGTTCGACGGTTAATTTCTCTCCGTCCTGTTTATGGTCAACGTCGGGCCAGTGAGGACAAACATTATCGATGCTATAATTAAAGCTGTCACTTTGAATAAGTGGCCCACTCTTTACAGGATGGCATTGGTTTGTGGTCGGCCTTCAGATATATATATATATATATATATAATTATATATATATATGATTCAATTATTGATTTTCTTCAAGTTCACGATCTGCTTCACACACTGATCGCGAGCGGTTCCCTGACCTGATTCCTTCGTCTACTTCCGAATTCCACGGTAGGGTTGGAAGTAGATGCTTCAAGCTTCGAGACAACAACGCATCCTGGAAGCTCATGAAATGCTTTTAAATATGTCTGGGCCCAAAGGAGCCCCTGTCGAGGAAATCCCCCTCACTGCTTTCTCGTTTTAAAAGTGAAAACGATGTATAATTCCTGGTGCTTTTCAGCAAGTTGGTGATCGTTCTTAGAATTCTAGGAAAGATTGTCTAAATGTGATCAGGGGCGGTGCACAAAAAAATTCTACAGGTGCTAGAAAATACGCACACATTTTGTAGGCCCACAATCTCTAACTTCCTCCATTTGAAAGTGGCATTTGATTCAGTCGGCCTCGCAGTTATCAGGCGTTGCTCCCTACTGAAAGACGCACCGATGAAATCCATTTTGCCTGCAAACAGCCGAAGCCGAGTCATTGCCTAAGGCTATCTTTGACTCAAGTTTCCGGTTTTTCAGATTTACTGTCTCTTTCCCTTTTTCTTCACCTTGTTAACTGAGATAAGCACGCAGATAGCCCTATCATGTAAGAACAATGGCATTGGTAATTACCCAGTTAAATGTTCGACTTGAAGGGATTCCACATGTCTGAGCTACACGCTTGTCACGACCGTCTGAACGATTATATTGCCGTTTGAGATATATTTTTCATCTTCACAGCGAGAATATCGCCGCTTGAATCCGAACCCTGTTTTCAAAGCGTCAAAGTTGGACGAAGTAGAAAAAGTTTTTCTATTCGGATAGCCAACGAATATCTAGCCCCATCTGAAGGGCATGGGAAAAGGAGCCCATAACCAACTATCTGTGGTTTAAAGACCTTCAGATCATTGGTGAACCCTTTGCTTTGACCTGGACACTGGGGTTTTGCACATGCTGCCCGGTTCCGTGAAAGTTTTTACATATGTTGACACATTTTCGCGCTCGGCTTTACTTACTCAATCCGCACTATGTTGTTGGAGGTCGGACGGTGCCATTTGCCCCTTAGTACACCATATCATTCCATTTTTTTGTGGGTGACACTAATAATACTACTATTCTATGTGGTTCTCAGACCGTCATCTATGATACACAGTTCAGTAAAACCACTACTAAAACAGCATCTGTAGCATTCTTTAAGGTACGTGGATTAATATAAATGGTTCAACGGGAAACTGTAAGGTGTACCTCCGAGACAGGTCACTGAGTCGTGTTGCTTTTCAGAGAACTGAATCCAGGACACTACTGCTACAGTTTTACATATTCGGCTGGCAGCATTTATCTGTAATCTGCGGTTGTTTATATATACCATGAATTTGACTTCCCACCGCGCAGTTGTGACAAAAATTCTGAAAATTAAGGATGGCCTTAGCCAACAACACATCGGGTAATTTGCTGTTCTGCACCCCTAGTGATTGCAGTCCGGAAATTGTCAATTATATGTTCCATCATCGACCTCACGAGTGCCTCCTAGTTACGTGTAACAGACATAGTGTTAGTCAATGGAGAACCAAGCCTTCAGGCTGATCGTCTGGTTGTGAGAGACGAGGCCTTGGGGACCAGCACAACTCTGGTCTACGTTACAAGGACGACTGCATCCCTATGCATAATTGGTATCCAGCACGAATCGTAGCCACAGTTTTCGTTCCACGGAGATCGTACTCTGCCAAGCAATCCTGGCGACAGTTAGTTCACGGGACGGAGCGCTCAGTGGGGATTTGTTAGTCGTGCTGGAGCACATTCAGATAATAGTCATGACCTCTTACCCTCGCCGTTTATGTCACAGTTCCCCAAAAAGTCAAAGGTTCTTTGTCAATTGAATTGCATGAATGAAATTTACAAAACTTGGTCCCAGAATAACGTCGGAACGATCAAATGCCATGACCAAACAGTTACACAAATGACGAAATATCAAACAGATATAACAGGATCAAATACTACATTTTGTGGATTAGTTATATGGAGTAGCACTACCTGCAAGGGCCAACCAAATTCTCTGGAATTGCCAGACTGTCTGCTGCAGTTTCCTACGGGAGCCAAAATCGCATTGCCTTTAACAAAGCCTTATCCAGGAGTTTTACGTATAGGTCTTGAAATTGGATGATCCGAAAGCGCTAATGAAATGGTACAAACTACTACTACCGCAAGAAATCACTGATTTAAGATAATAAAGAAACCAGAAGTGTACAGGTAAATGGATAACTAATTCAACAACTTTTACGTTGGACGAATAATTTTTCTGAGCGTTTTGAGGGGCAATTAAACTCTGCCTCATCTCTGACGCGTCAGTACAGTAGATCGTTTGAGAAATTTCATCCTCCAAAGACGGTCTACACCTTCCCAAGCAGTACGGTTTGAACGCGCTTCTACGGGGCCGAGCGTGCCCTGCAGCTAATCAGTGCTTTATCGTCACTTTATCGGATTTATTGCCTAGGGAATGTGTCACCTTATCAAATTGCACATCGTAATTAACTCACCAAGCCTGAGGTTAGGCGAAAGAATACAATATTAGGTTCAATAAAATATTGAATTCGAAGAGTGTACTCGTCATGGTCGCTAGCCTGGATGGGTAAATACCTCAAGCCGCAAAGCAAAGTCGACTGAAATCTATTCAACCCTCCTAATTAAAGTCAACCAGTGGTTGTTACATTATGACAACTTGCGCTTGAAATCCCGACAGACCTGTCGTCTATAATTTTTGCTGTTACCATTATATTTCAACTACAAATGAAACGACAAAACCTTCGGTTGTACGTGATTGGTTTCACGGATATCGTTGTTCGGCACGTATGAAAATGGGGATGACTGGGCATAATATGTTCAGTGAAAACCCGTAATCAGGGAACCGGTATCCTCTTTTAAATGGTGTCCTTGTCTAACGGACAAAAAAGCTGAGAGATCACGTAGCGCTGAAGTGGACTCATCATTCATGTTTTATCCTAAAGATTCAAGTTCGGTAATAATCAATTTTTTTTATAATTTCCCGTTCTACATTACGCCAAGCCTACATATTTCGAACCCACCTATCGATGAAAAGGTAGAGTGGATAGTCTGTTAGACTGGCTGGAGTCATGTGCTTAAGCCTATGTACATCCATTAGACAGTGAGGCCGGCTAAAATTCGCGTGTGCCGACAGCAAGCGATTTGAGTAAATTACGATTACGTGACTGCGTGCAAAGGTGAACATTGCGTTCATGTCTCCATTTATGGTTATTCCTAAAATGAGGGAAACATCTTCATAAAGTCGCTTCAAGTTAGCTGAATCAGGATCATCATTTCTTACTAACACGCCTCCTTTTTTCTCGTTTTATGTGAAAGTTTTTACATGTTCTAAGCCATATGTTATCGTTTTGGCTGATTCTCATTTTCGGATACCAGCTGGGTTGCATCTTTCGTTCTAGGGCACAGTATATCTGCACGCTTACCCGTTCGAAACCAGCCTTCCACTTGGCCCGAAGCACGTCGATACGTGGTGGAATCGGACGCTGTTCACTCAGACCGATTTTGTCTACCACTTCTGGAATCAGCAATCCATTGAGCACAAGGAATAAATGTTCCGGAACTGAAATATTACACAAATTACAAAGCATGTCACAAAACATTTCAGGAGCAAGATTAACGTCCGAAAGAAACTAGAAACTTCTCTTAATACTGTTTTTGGCTATGAAGCGATTTTTCAAACGCAACCAAAATCTGTTAAAGGCATTTGCGCATTACAATATTGACGTTTATAGATGTTAGGAACTCACATGTAATCAGCCATATGAAAATAAATAATAATAACAAATAAGAAGTAATAATTCTGTAACCGGCTCGACGAAAACAAATTGGTCGGTGAAGAATTTCACTAGGAAATGTAACAGTGAATTTCCTACAGTTTAGTAATTTACTCCGTAAACTACTAAAATTATCCACCCTTCACCGGGACTCACCAGAGCTGACCGAACGCGACTGCTAAACGTTCGTCCTATCAAGATGTTGCGGGCAATTGGCAAAATCCCCAATTTTCCGAACTCTTTACTACTTGGCTGTGGTGCAAACCCAAATTGCATTTTTTATCATTGGAATAACCGATTAATGTTTTCCCCCAAAGTGGATGCCGTTACCCAGCATCAAATCAGCAATCGTCTGCTGACCGATCGGATTCGCTGACCGCTAGTAGGCGCCATATCTACCAGGTAGGCAAAATATTCACAATTTCGGTTCTTGTGACCCATTTCTGGATGAGGAAAGTCCAGGCGGATTTACCAGGACATGTTACGTTCGGATTCTCGTTTCATATCCAAATTGTGTAGTGAACGATGGACATTACAAACATCAGAGAGTCATTTTTACGAGAAATGTTTTAGCCCTTTCCTTTTAAGGATGGTGCAAAAGAACACACTAGACTTGACGAACAGCAGCAGTGAGTTACTTTTCGCGATAGCAGCTTTGAAGGTGAAACTAACTAATCCAGTAGTTCAAAGTGCAAATGAGTAAAATCTTTATGTCCCTTCAAAGACGTACTAAGTTAGATGGCCTTAATGTTTACCTTTATCCAAAAGTTTAATCGTCGTTTTCGACCGATACAACGCCAAATTTCGACATCTCTAAATACGAGAAAATGTCCAGATTCTGTGAAATAACATCCGTAGTATTAAGGCAAGTTGGTTAGTTTGATAAGCTATTGTTTCCGGACCCACAGATGAATTTAAGTCAAGTTTCTGTTTGAAGGAAGAATTGCGGAAAAGAGAATACGAAAGACTAAATTGACGCCTTGCTAAATTTTCTGCTTCTGACTGGCCGCTGCTTAATCGCGTTACCGTATAAGACTTGTGAGTCGGTGCTGGAAAACCAAAGAGTACAGTTAGATTTTTCAATCGATGTGGGTAGTCTACCGAGAGAATGGATAATCAAGAACGGTGGCGAGCAACGTGAAACTGGAATGAACAAATTTAATTATCACCGGTGAGTGACAAATAAATGCACATCAAAATTCATCGGTCAGGACGCGCTGGCCTACGTGAAACGTCGACTTTGAATGCGTGATGCGACAATGTGATTCTTCAAGGATAGTCGGAGTATTAACTCTTTGGCCATGCAAAGGCGATCGTTAATTAAGCAACCTCTGCAGTGTCATCGATTCTTAGCTTTCGCCCAGCAGTATTAACGGGCACCCCCATGATCCTTGATTAAACTTCTGAAGAGAAGGCGTTGGATGTATACCACTTTTACACTCGATAGGTACCCTACATTTTAGTACACTCAGTAGCGGAAACCTAAAACAAATCCTTACGGATGCCAAATACCCTTTCCTCTGTTTGTTTTTTCACATTTCTAGTGCAACATTTTACCCGCACTCTTGCAAAATCAGCCGAATAATAGTCATTGAGTTTGGCTGTCGGTTCGAATGAGCAGTTCTTGGGTGTAACTACGAGGTGGCAATCGCAGGCTCAAATCCTCCGACCCCCGGTCAAAGTCCCCATTTGGCTCGCTTCCCAAAAATAATGTACAGTTGTTAATTCCCTAAAAAAAGAAGTAAAATATAGAAAAGAAATCGACTCAAGTCCCGAATTTGCACGAATTAGGAATTTCTCTAATTACTCGGTGAAAGAAGCATTCATCATTTTGGAGAGCAAGTAGATCAAACCCTGGGCGTCCGTCGACGAAGTTTTCTTGTTTCCAGTCACCTTCTTATTTCTTGTAAACCATTTGTTCATTACATCAAAACGGTTGCGTGCAGCGTGAGACTGACCGAAAAGGAAGTCGTCAGTGGTGGCAACTTAGTGACTGAGGATATTCCAGTGGTAATACAATGGTGCTGATCATGTGGTATCCTTCAGTGTGCAGCAAATTTAATCGATTTCCTTCGTCAAATTAACCACAAGGTTACTGGTCTGCTATAATAACGGACCATTATTTACTCATGTTCATTCCAACAAGCATTTTTAGACACTGCCATCTTGTTTGGCTGTCAGAAGTCGTATCTCACTCATCCTTCTTGATCCGATCGTTGACATATCATGGGGGTCAGTGGGAAATCTATAACGGTAATACTCAAGAACCTTGTTTTGCTGTTCACGTGTATCTTACTCATACCCGTAAGTGAGGTCATAGTGCATACATATCGGCAACTGCATAACCGTTTGTCGTGACTGTCCAATAACTTTCAAAGCTTGATATTTAAGTCACAAAAAATAATCTAGCTGGCAGATTTTCGACAGGATCTACGGGACGAAGAATTCCGTTGGCCGCCTCCAGTCGTTCGCAACATTTTTTCGGTAACCTCCGTTGAAGCAATTGATACTTTCTACAGGGTGCATGCTTGATTCAAATTTGAGTTCTGAATGAGTTGAGAAATTCGTTGTAGTTAGGACCGTACATGAATGGAAGAACAAAATTCTCCCAGGAGGCATGTGATAGGGTTTTGGGTTGCTTTCGCTTGTCAGGTATACGTACCCGAAGCACTTTTGTCAAATCGTCCAGATGCTTCTGCATTTCCACGTTAGTCTGGTTACCATTATTTCACTTGAGCTGCTAGATCGGTGTGTGGACGGTAGATTCACTTTAGAATTTCCTTCCATCCGTACGGAGTAGCAACAGCAACAAAAAGCGAAATTCAAGAACGTATGTTTTTTCTCAAGGTTGTTCTTTACCAACCTTTGAATAGCGTCTCACGAATTCCCGTTATGATTTATAAATAAAATTACCATCCACACACATCCCGTTATGCAGATTGGATTTTATTACGACTGCTATCTGACTCTTCGAGATGTACACCAATATATTTGCACATAAATCTGTCTGCCTGTGTCTATCTTCAAAGGGTAGGTTGCAATGAATAAAAACTATATTTCATTAGTTTACACAGTGCACATTCCGCTGGGGAAACTATTTAGGTTTCTACTTTCCTGTTTGAATAGCCATGACTAGGAGACGATCGGCTCAGAAGTGAAACTGGATATTTGTAGCAATTTTTAATATTGCAATATTCTGTAGCTTAAGCTGGTGGCTTTATCTTCATCCGTTAATGACGTCGTTAGTACACTGCCGAAGTGGCTCATGATGATATCTGTGATACCTAAAACGCCCATCCGAGAGAGCTGCAGTTTCGGAAGAAACGATGGAAATTTCCTGGCAGCTTTTTGATTACTCAGTTGATCCTCTGGGTTATCAAGTCGGGAAATCATCGACGTTCGAAAACAATCCACCTGAGTTGTGGAACTTGCTAACATGGAAAAATCAATGAATGTGCATGCAAGCTTCCTTTATGCTTTCGCCTTATCGATCTGCAAGTGACTAAAAGTTTTTTGGGGATTACAAACGAAAATTCTCAGTTGTCATTCCCCATTTTCTGTCAGTTTTGGTCAACGCATTTCAATCTTCGGTAAGTCTCTTGGAAACCGTAATCACCAAGACTGCAAAACACTGATCGCTAAGTAGTCTATCATAAGCTTTTTCCAAAAATGTTTTCTTGATGAGTTCATCGCTTAGCAACTGTACGAGTAGATCACAGGTTCAGTGGTATCCCTGTAGGATCAGGCGGCATTTCTATTTGATCGTATTAAATTGCGTTACAGCTTCAGAAAAGACAACACACAGTGGAGAAAACGGTATCTTCGTCTTGCCTCCCAGGTCTAGCATCCAAATATGCAACAAGCAAGGAGTATTTTTTACTGAAATGTCGTTGCGGGCAACCCATTTATAATAACTAGTTATTCTTGATAAAGTTTGAGCTATAATGAATGAACTAAGATTATCAGTCCTATGGTGATAAACCCTTTTTGGCTTAACTAAATATACCCTTCCTTCCTCTTCTCGTTGATGGCCATGTGATGCTAGCTTTTGCGGTGCCTGAATGACTCATCAGACAACTGGGGTCGGACCACCGCGACAACGTAAACGTTTGCGCTATTGACCGGAGCCCAGCGAAATTCATGTGACCGTCTTCAGCCTAGTCATTGTCGTCAAAATCACGGATACCAGCAGGCAAAATGACATCAAAGCAGTTGTCTGCACCGGAAAGTGTGAATTTTTTCTCAATTGATTGATCTGGTTACCATTGGGCTCAGTTAGCTGCATTGATTCTTTGCACGGATCGAGCACACTCAAAGGGTCAATTATTTTCCGTTTCCATAAAGAGCCTTGCATTTCAAAAGCTGGACAAAAGATTTTACACTGGCTATTAGTTTAAAGTTTGAATAGAGCCGAATTCGAGCAGTCATTTTTGTTGGTGGGCCCAGAGACTGGAGTGGCTGTTTATTTCACTCAATCATAATTGCCTTTCACCCCATTATATTTGGACAAAATTTTCATACTTCGGCTCTAGTTTATAATACATGACTGTTTCAATCTCCTATTACGGTGCAACATAAAGATACTACTAGGGATTTGGAAGTAATATCTTTAACAAAGGGTGGGGAAGCGCAACGGGCACGAGGCGGAGTGTCACAAAATAGGGCTAGCAGTCTAAAAGCAGCTATAGCATGCAATAATCTAAAACAGGGCTGCGATGCTAGTTCAGCGAAGCATACGAGACTTGTTTCAGTCGGTCAGCCTGAGGGAAAAGTGTACTTTTTGTCCCGCTAGGTACCAATAAGATTTCTGTAATCAAAGCGGTCACCAACAGAGCATAGCTAGAAGGCTTTAAATGCTTCCAAACGGGTGAACTTACAAATGAAGTTTTGCAGATAAACACAAAGAGAAAACCATAATAAAATTGAATGTTTAGAACCTGATGTAAATTTAACTATCTTAGTCAAATTACAGAAGATAATTCTTCAAGATCAGTAAGCAACTGCAATGCTAAATGAGCTAGTGGTATCAATAAATGGATTGAAAACCCTTTGGGGTCTATGAATTTTATTACTTGGATGCAGTCAATTTAGTAGAATGCGGAATTTAATAAAATGTTCGTCACTTCCAAAAGCCGTTCAGGTGAAGATAATCTGTTTGTTAGATTTCTCGAGGTTCCCACCCATGAATATTGTCCTACCGCTCCATATACGGTCCGCATTGGCCGAAGCTTTTAGATTTGCAATTTTTTCGGCAGGACTAGAAGTGATTCTTGCTTTGCCTCAGGGAAAAGTTCAGCCGAGCAGCTTTGCGCTGCGTCGGCTCAGAGCCTTAGGAGTAAGCCGAGCATAATACATTCGGTTTTCAGAATAAATTTACTAGATTCATCGGAATAAGGGAAATATTCACGTAGTGTTTAGGACATGTTAGTTTGAAGATCCAGTTTGATGCAGAGATTACCAAACGTATTAGTTGGCCGAGAACATAAACGTAAATGCATCAGCGCTGTCGGTGTTGAGTGATTCAATTTCCAAATTGACCACTTGGTCTGAATGACCTTCGAAATCTCAAGACATCCTGCAGCTCGAGTAGCCTCCGCCCAGCAAGTCCTAGGCAGTGCGTTCTTCTGGGAGGACGAAGGCACTTGTCCGATGTTGGACTCCGGGTTGACCGATTTCTCACATTCATTCTAAGGAAAATGACTAAATCCTAATTATGAACTGACCACTGACGGTATGTAGCATCCGGCTGTAGGCACTCCAGCTTTATCGTTTCCCGGTGAATAAGAGAAACAGATTCAACTATTTTTTTCCGCATGTTGCTGCAATACTGGAACGGTAACTGTTTATGTGACGCTTCTTGAATGTATAGCAAGCCGGGTAAAGCCGGAAAAGTTGATGGAAAGAAAAGCACAATTTTCCTGCTTTTACTTTAAACATCCTGGTATTTTTGTTCGTTTTTAGGTTGTTTTATATGAAGCGCAAGAGTTCAATACGAACTCGTAGTACTCACACCACCGCGCTTTGATTATGAGGCATAGCTCTAAATGTCTCTAACTGGAAAAGTCTTGAGAGTTTGAACTCTAATGAACAATGCACATCAGAGGGATCGATTATTTTGTCACCTGGAATTGAGGTGCGAGGTTCCCAGGAACAAAAATGTGCAATACCAGATGTTGTGATTTACGACCATATTAACTCTCCTCCACTTACTATGTTTTTCAATATCAGGCCGAAGTCGTGGACAGCGAAGACTTCGTGGTGAGTTTTGATTAGGCGGCATGGATTCAACAATGCGCATAATTAATTGGCGATCGGCCCACAAATTTAGCTGCGCATTTGCACCCCAAAATGGTACTCCTCGCCGACCCGGATGACACAGCTGTCGAATGTCGGACCAAATGGCCAGGAAAAAAGTGAGCAGGACGACAATCGCATTCAGCTTACACGCCTCCTCGTGAATCACTAACATTTCTATACAAGAGTGAAAAATTCGAGGGAATAGAAACGAGTGATGGGTGGGTAGGACAGCAGAAAAACAAACCAATTACTTGACGGAATCAGTCACATTAGTTGTAAAACGGAGATAGTTGTCCTTTGGTATGGAAAAGCATAAAAGTGGTAGCAAAAGGACCAATCCGGATGCTTCCATTGTTATTCTCCATCTACGCGTTCGGACAATTTATTTCGTGAATGTCCTAAGATATTGCGAACTTCGACCAGCCATACTTTGGGATTAAGTATTCAGTTGTAAGATGACATATTTAAAAGCTATTTTAATGTCCACTCAATGTGTAAGCAAGCAATGCATTCATGAAGGTAGCATGAGAATTCTGTATCGGTCATTTCTTGCATTCTGTCACATATTTTGTTTTTTTTTTAAATCGTGATGACGTAGATTATCACGAGACTTATAATCCTAGTCTCGAGAATATGTTTAATTCACTGGAATAATTGGCGGTAAATAGACGGAGTTATCGATTTTGTGCAAAAATTTCCTTTCGAATACTCGGAAAAGCCATGGCTTAAGTGAAATCCAGACAATGATTGAAAATGGATGTTACTCCGTGCCAAGGAGTTTTGTTTTGCAAGCAATGTACTGCTGTTTAGCCAGTAGTTGTTCACTCATCATGATAATTGTTCTTCATGAAATCTAGGTTGGAAGGGAACCTTACAAATAACCCAAGAACATCGCTTCCGCCTTTACAGCCATGTGCACAGTGGTAAGAAACGCTGTCACAGATGCGGAAAGTATTGCGAACTGATGAAGTGACAAGCGCTCGGAAATTTCGAACACACAATTCACTTTGAAACGTTACGCGATTGTCCACTTGGGCACCACCGTTAGCAGAATGGATTGATTTGTTGCCCGCACGGAGCCAGCCGTCCCAAGATGTCGGCCATATACGTGGTAATATAAATTCAGTTTCATGGGTTTGAGTCATTACCCTCCAAGTCGTTTCCCTTCTTTTGCCCCAGTCATGGTAATTGCTTAAAACTTTTGTCCGCGAAAGAAAGGAAGTAAAATAAAGAAAGATAAAGACGAGAAAAGAGTCATGGGAGAAACAGGCATCGTGTGTCCAAGATCGACAATAAGTTTGATTGACTATCGTTTGTACAGAACTGAGGACAAGGAATAAGAGCCTGTCAACTTTTCGTTAATCCGTCAGGTGTTAGTAGTTGCTTGATCCCGGCGAAACAACGTCATCTCACTGGTGTGCCATGCATGAAACTGAATTTGCCAACTAAAAAAGTGACGTACCTAGTGAATTGACAGGTTTGTTCCATCGGATAACAAATTGTCCAGTATACGCATAGTTTTACGCTAATAAAATATGGTTATTTCCTAAGGTGATAGAAAAATTCAAAGTTTTTCCTTTGATTGTTAGAATGGAATAAAATCTGAATACCAGATGCTTGTACAAATGTACCCGATGTCAAAAATATCCCTCATCATTGATTGTGTTTGCAATGTATGGGAATCTCACCCTAAAGTACTGTGCACGTGTGACAGGTTATCAACTCCATGATTTAGTGGATAACATACGTATTGTTCTTAACTATGTAGTTTAATTCGGCGAAAGAGATACGACAAGCGATGAAAATAAAGAAACACGTCCGGTGAATCACGTGCAATTGTTCAAAGGTAGCTGAAGTTTTTCCAGTCGTCACGTGACCGCAAACGTAGTTTGACCACTGTTTGGGCCTCGAGGCAATTTCAGACTTCAGAGATTGATTTTTCGGTGTGCAGATGCTCATCGGCGGCTGTTTAAACTGCGAAAGTGGGCTTCACAGATCACTAGGTGCTGCTAGGAAAAGGCACGATAAGTGCCGTCTAAACGGCGAAAAAACAGCCGTTGTTGCAGGACCACCATGGACAGGCTAACTGGGGATGACCAAAGTCGATGTGAGTAGTGAGTTCCGTTCTACTTTCCGGAAGAATAATGGAGGACTTCGAATTCGGACACTAAAAGGCAAAATATTTGCTGACTGAATATGGATCTAAGCTGTTCTGGCGATCGTAGGTGCATTACCAGAGTGAGTAGCGATTTACAAGGATAATTTTTATGGGACTAGTTATTGTCCGTTAGATTCGACATCTTTCGACATAAGTAATGCGAGTTATGGTCGCATGGTCTTTGTACTTAGTGGTGCTCTTTGGTGACATGCCTACTTGGCTGGCCACGCGTTCTACGGAACACCAAATGTGTGAAAAATGCGTAACTATTTATTTGTGCAGCATTTGTGTGTTCTAAATACTGACTTACTTAGTTTATTTCAAAGTTACTGGATCTAAAATATTAATCGTGAATCAGGGAAATATGTGTTTCTTATCAAAGTTGAACATTTTTGATGCTAAATTCCTAGAAATTGGTGATAATCAGTTAGATAAAAGCACTTTCAAGTTTTCCAAGATTTTCGGGACTCAACCGACCGGCATTCTGGGTGGTGGTTATCTTGACGAGAAGCGAACGTTTTAAAGGAAGATTAATTTGTTATCACATTAGAAGTTCCTGTTTGTCGAGTGAAGCAGCTCGAACCTACGCACGAGTGAAATTGGTGTTATCAGTGAACGTTGCTTCTGAAATGTGGACCGCGGAAACTAGCTCTACATGTTGGATGCCCTTACTTACAGCACATAACAGTACCGGCTAGTGAGGTAATCCGGGGGAATTGCGTCCATTTGCATTCAGTATTCGTTGCCACTTAATTCCGACAACGTTGGAGCAGTATCTGGAGTGGAAAAACAAATAGGTTTCGGAGGACGGCCTAATGACAGTGACTGAACTCGCGTACAATCTGCTAGGTAATTTGTTCGAATGTCACACACAAAACACGGAGCAATCGATAACGCGTCCACTGTTTTGTAAGGGATCTTACGCCCTAGATGTAGTCATCTTTCTTAAGTGGGTTATCAGATTAGAGTCAGGACACATCTGCACGAAGAGTCAATCATGTAGTCTGACCAGTGGGAGTGAGCACATGTAGGGATCAGTAGGTAATATTTACTACTGGAAGCTACAGAGCGAATAACAATAGGCATGTTTCTTAACGGCTATCAAGGTGCATTTGGATACGTATGATCGCCGTGTACACGCATGTCAAAGGATGCACGAACGAAGGTACATGAAAGGCTAATGACGATGATTAACACAGGTGCATGTGGACGCAGGGAAAGTGAAGAAAATGCGTAATGTCAACACAACAGTACTTATGCTGGCGTCTGCATGCATGTGTGTGTGTGTGTGTGTGTGGGATCGGAACATTGTGGATCTAGTTTGCTGGACCGAAGCAACCGATGCAGCGTTTTGCATTCCTGCTGCACATACTCGGTTTTCTTGTCGTATTTCACGGCAAACTAACTGAGCACATAGGTCCTTAGAGCAGCAGAAATTTGTTCCGTTTCACGGAATATTCCTGTTGACCGATTGTACTTTTGACCTACTTTTATTCATAAATTATAGTTGTACTAATAAAATTAAGTGATTATTTTACCTGTATCTAGTCTCAGTGATCGGATCGTACAGTAAGAATGGGACTCATTTATTCATTGTCTAAAACTAGTCAACCGAATTTCAAGCATCATCTTCCGACTTGTATGCAGTTGCGCATATACACCTTAAATCATGGCTAAGTCAACTGTTTTGGTTGCATCACGGTCATTCACATGATCATTCTGGACGAAAGAAACATCAAATACTGTTACATCATTCAACTTGCTGATGCTGCATAGGATCTCACGGTTATAAAGTTACTTAGTCATTCTCTGAACTCCTTTGTTTTTATGCATTCGATGGTGATCACGATCTGGAGATAAGAAAAAAAATTTTTTGTGATTTTATGATTACTCGTGGGACAATGAATGCACGATCCATTAAACCGAAATTCTAGTCAGTTGATTCAAGTAAAAAATCTCGCCACAAAGGAATCGGTTTCCATGAACCATAGAGCATCAAATAACCCGCAAAACCTCAAATGAGCATTATCCAAATGCCGGACGTTTGCTTCCTAAACCCTGTTCAGCGTTTGGATAGATAGAAAAAATCAATTACATTTTATGAAACTAATTTTATGTAGCGGTCAATAAACTTTCATCCGGTTTATTTGGAAAAAGCTCCTCGATGAGTGAAATTTTACTGGTAAATGTTGATAAACAAATGTGATCGATTCAATCTTCCAGCTGCTAAGACGTTTCAGCTATTTTGTTGATCACGTGTATAAATTATCCCGCTTAGAAACAAACTGGCGGTTAGTTTGCAATGCGTAATTTCAAGCTCTGAACAAATTCCTGTCGGTCCGGACAATTGTGAACAAAACAAACCGCTTTGTTTGATTCATGTGGAAGCAACAACACATTTTGGGCTAGCTTTTGGAAAAGGAAATAGTCATCCGCAGTTTTTCAACCCGACCTGTTCAGTCTCAACCAATACACCGTAATAGGCTAATTTTCCCCCTCAGTTCCATTACGCTGTACCAATTTGATGAAGAATGAGATCAATTTTTAGAAGTCCTATCTCTGCCGTATAAGCATTTGACAAATTTCCACAATTTACTTCGAAATAAATCACCAATTTTTACACACTAAATCCAAGAAAACATGCGTTTAATCTTGGTGAGTTCAAGTCGCTTACAAATATTGATTCAAGTTGTATGGAAGCAAAACAACGTAGACAAAACTATCGCGCCCACTTTGGTACAGTTTGCTTTCACCAAACGAAACCAAAACATGTTTTAGGGATGTCATAACCTCGACAAATTGGTTTCCGACTTGTTCATACTAAAGCGCATTGGTACGACGTGGCTACACAAATTTGACTTTATTTCATAGTACATATTGTACACTTTTGATCTCAAATCCCGCCGAATGGCTGCTGGGTGTGAAACAGCCATCTCCATACGCATGGTAAAATTTTCATGAGTGGCGAATACAAATCTGCCTGAGGTTTAGCACAACAGAGACGATTATACATATGAACCGGATTATTAGGCTGCCCTATGTACACCTAACAGCACCGTTTTGTATTGTTTTATCTTGTATTTCGATTTCAATTAGAAGGTAGCTTACGCAAATCAATTCTCAGAATTGCATAAGTCAATTACACAAGAGTGGTTTTAACCCGTGAGTAAGTTTTTACTTTGTTTCATTCAATCATTTAAATTTTAGCTATCGGTAATTTGATAAACGTATATTCACGGGAATCTAGACTGAGATACCAAATATAAAAAATCAAACTTTACATCTGTTTTGAAAGCTCGGAGTTTTGTTATCGCCTGAAAAGAGTGTCACATTCGGTACAAGGAAAACGTTGAATAGAAACACCTGCGTTTTGCTATTGTCTTCATAAAGTTACATTCCCTACCAAGACTGGGTACATATTGGATTAGGCGATGCTAGTTTTCATTGCGGGGATAGCTTTTATTAGAAAGTTACAAATTTTCGGCCGGTCAACTTTCTCACAACCCGAAATCCGTGTTAACTAATTTCAATGTCAGGAGAGCTTTACGTGTAAAAAGGAGGAGTTTCTTGATCTTCTGAATTGACGAATGACATGTATGTAATGTGGGCACGAAAGTAACCGTCCTCTTACTCAGGGTAAATGTCTGAACCATATCGGACGACTCTGTCAAGAACGAATGGGAGATCAACTTAGAGTGAACCAGGCACATGCATTGTTTTATTTTGGGGAATTGTAGTGACGCGTTTGAAAGTGGTTCTGTTTTTCTAATTACCCAAATGAAGCACTTTTCCTGGCCAAAAAATAGATTTTCAAGTCTTCATCCCCTTTGGGTTCCGAAAATAGACAAATGACATAAAAAACCACCTGCTTATCGATTATCAAGTAACAGAACAAGGGATTTTGGGGAAAACGGAACCTAAATGTAATGCCATGTGAAATTGCCGAACATTATGAAAGTCCGCGCAACGAGTGCAAGCGAATATAAACATCTATAAGTAGTGCACTCCCGTCTTTGTCTAGACACGACTGCTTACCTCCAGGTGGGCATTATTCACAAGTCAAGGTCTCCAAACGTTTTTACGATCTATGCTTTTTTAATCTATTTAATCTTTATGTTTGAGGGGGTATTTGGGTTGAGTAGTTTATACAAACTGGTGACATTGGTTTTTGTGGTTTTTCCACTCGGGCAAGTATCATTCCCCGTGGTTACGATTAGTGCACTGTTTTTCCAAATGCACCTCACTGTAATTCGGGTCCGGTGGCTATTTGCATTCGGTCGCCGATGGAGACGACAAATGCAAATAGAAAATCCGAGTCAGTGTTGACAATCAGTAAAGTGTGGTTCATTCTGTTGATAAATTTGTTTCTCGTAAAATGCGACCAAATTTGGCTGTATACATTCTACGTCCATTTTGATCGGCCCATCGATTTTTGAAGTGTGTATTCTTCGAATCAAGCAACCGCTTGGGTTACACAAATCGAAACAAATTCGGATTTTCAATACCGGTTCTCACATTTATTCAGTAGTGTGTTGATGCGAGTTCCTAGTGCGATCGTTCAAATGCTCAGTTTCGTATGTGTGATGGAGTATAACTAATGCGATATTCGCTCGCTGGTTAGGACAGAAGACCATTCTTAGTAATTCCGTAAAATTGATGGAGTTTCTGCATAGCTTCGTCTATAATGCTTCCCTTGGTGCAGAAACTGAACGACCTAACGACGCATTTGAAGAAATTTCAGCAGCTGTTCAGCGGTCAACTACCGAGTTTCCAAAAATGTTGTTTTCTATTCTATACTAACAGAGAATGACGGTACACCATTAATTCTCATTTCCTCCTCCAATTTCGCTTAAATTCACTGGCCAAAATTCGTGAAGCTGTGGCCTGGGAAATGTCCAAATAGTTAGGTTCCTGTGCACAAAAACAAGTCAACTCGAGACGAATAAATGCGGAAAATCTTTCGATGGGAAGCATGATTTCACATTAGACCCGAAAGTGATTAGAAAGGAATCTGTGTTATATCTCTGCGGTAAATATAGCTCCATAAACTAAACAACACATTTCGTACCTAGTTCTTAATCATTTCGAGTCATTTCAAACCGATTTAGAGATTCCACATGATCGCATTTTTTGGACAACATCATGATAAGACTGAAATTTGGTGCACCACATGCCTATTTGTGCGTCCTCATTGAAAGAAATCTAATTGTTTGCGCATTCCTGCATGAAGTGCACCCGAGTTTAAAGTTTCCGAAAGTTGTTCACTAGATGCATGTCTGACCGACCGTTGTCAGTTTGATTAAATGTCCGTTACTTCAGCAAGGGCAGAGAATCAAACTCCAGGCGCACCGGCTTACCGGCTGGTTAACCATACCTGACCTATGATGAAATTAAATGATTTAAACTCCCGAGAGATGGTGTTTTCCACTTTCATCCTAGCCCGCAGTG
Organism: Fasciolopsis buskii; assembly: GCA_008360955.1. Lineage (NCBI taxonomy): Eukaryota > Metazoa > Platyhelminthes > Trematoda > Plagiorchiida > Fasciolidae > Fasciolopsis > Fasciolopsis buskii. Next base: position 149,389 of record LUCM01007720.1, on the reverse strand, counting down.
GTCCCTAGCAGGCGCATGATATGATCCGTCTACTGTACTGTTGAAACTACTTTCAAAACAAAATTAAAAATGCTATTTCTAGCAACAGTTTTATCGAAATGATTTCAGTTGTTGGTATAGATAAACGTCAAAAAAGTGGAAATAATGTGCAGATATTTGGGTTTATTTTGCTAGCACTCACTTATTGTTCTGTCATGCGGGAGCAAAACTCTTGATCGGGCCGTCAACCCAGTTTATCCAACGCCTAACGTGAAACCATTGAGTCTGTTAAGTGCAATTGAAGACGGGGAAAAATTTATCGTCCCTTATTACGAAGGCAATCTAAACGTGAAAATTGTTCGGTGTCTGCGAGATTCGAAACCACGCAGAGACATAACCCAAACATGTATATCACGTGTATGCTAGCGGCCGGGCCACAAGAGCGTGCCAGGAAAAATTTCGCTTGAGGGTCACTGGTAGCCTGCTCATAGAATCTTCCAAAGTGGTATAACCGCGAAAGTGAGATTTCCTTTTGAATCGAATAATATTCACTGGTTTACAGTTCACGTGACGGACCACTTGTGATGACCGATTAAATCTCGCCAAGATTGCAGATTATTTCCGTCTGAATCAGCTTTACCTTTGCCAAATGTCTTTCGAATTGATCAAGATTACATGGCTACTACTACTGCTACCACATTGAAAACATACGTGTAGTTCAGCAACCTGTGCACCAAGTTGGTTGTTAGGTGAACTTTTTCAGCGAAATAGGTAACCCTGTTGCTAATTAAGATAACCTCTTTTCTCGACCTTTTTCATTCTTGCGGGTTTTCAATCAGCTACTTCTTTAGCTGAAAACCGACAAGAAAACAACTGCTTGTCATTTTTCTATTCCTTTCCAAGTCCTAAGTTGATTTATACTTTCCACAAAAATCCAGCATTTCACGAAGGATTCGTCATTCATCGGTAATCAAAAACACTTGTGAAGCACAAAAGAACTCACCAAAACAAAAACATAGGTCACGAAAAATCGAAAAGTTGCAGTGTTATAATGAGGTATCAATATATCCACCTTCTTGATGGCTGCTAATGACAGAGTTCCACACGGATTGAGTTGGATGACAACACAACGGTCCAGATCAAGGCTGTTAGAAATAATGGTTTTAGTAGGTCAGAGGGCCGCTACCTTACTCAGTGCTTCTCTTGACAGCACTTTAAGCAACAGACCGCTTTAGACGGGACCGGGCTCGGATTCGGCGACCTCACTGCGGCAGACTGGTGCTAGTAGATTCGACCCACGCGCCCAATTTGTGTGTTTGTGTTGATGGGCCCAAGTGATGAAAACCAAAAGTGTTTGGGATGAGGCGGCTAGGGAGCTATGGTGTGTACCATCCATTTGCTTTGCTTATTTTGCGTATGCATACACGTTTATCGATGTGTGCATTGCGACTTGAGGCCCACTAGACGTGCATAGAGGCTGATTGTGTGGGTGTCGGTTTGCGTGTGTGCGCATAGGCGACTGGCAGCATCTTTAAGTTTCGGTGCATTCTTGCGTTTGCGTGCACAAATGGCTGATCAAATGGCCTTGGAGACGATAAAAAAAGAACATCCGTAGTAAGGCGGAAGGGGATTGCTGAATAACAATGAAAGGAGCGGCACGATATTGCTTTGACCACTCCCCGATCGGACAAATGAGACCAAATGTTACGTTTTCTGACATACGTAGGCAAGGATGCACAAAGGACAACAGTACTATAGGATGATTCTCCAGACGGGAATTTATGCTATTCTGGAGCTGCTTCTGCTTTGGTCTCGTTTGCTGTTTGCTTCAAACCTCTGCTAGGCGGAATGAGAAACACAAATAACGTTGACAAGGGTGGTGGTGCTACTCTTGGTTGTGGTGATGACAATCGAGATAATGTTGATGACGATGCTGACGATGTAGTCAAAACATCTGTGAAACAATTTACCAGAATCCTGGTTAGAAAGACAGATATGTCTCTCAGGACGTCACGTTCCGTTTGGTTGCCGATTTTTTGGTTGTGCATATACTTGGACGGAATTACACACGAACGTAGGGATGGACAGTGGAATAGATGGATGGGTCGCAGAACCTTTGGGGTTTCTTACCGACGGATACCCATAAAGCATATGTTTATTCTCTCAAACGGAACCCCGGTTTTCAAATAAAATAGCCTCGAGACAAGATTTTGGCGACATTCAGTTCCCAGTCTACGGGTCGGCCATTGGAGTAATAACATAGATCTGGTATGTCTTTGCCATTAAGGAAGAGCGGTCCGGAATATAAAACATTTGGTGATAAGCAAAACAACATTTTAGCAGAATCTTGACCAATTCGGTTTGCGGGAACAGTTAACGTGAAGCGCGCATCGGACCTGGCGTGCAGATTCATTCACACAGTCTCTCGCGTACGTGAGCCAACAAACAATCAGTTGTTTGCGCACATGCATGCACATACATGAATGTCTAAAAATTAATACACGTTCCTTTTCAATCCTAATTTTACACATCGCCGTTCTAAATAAACATCTGAACAGCCTGTATCCACGTGCAACGCTTTAGAGAATGGTGGAAAAGCATTTGTGACCTGATTGTTTTTAGTGGCTACCATCAAGATTTATTGGTCGTGCTTTTTTGAGAAAACAATACACACTGATCTACAGCGTCTCCTTATCTGGTGTCACTAGCCCCATCTGTATCTCTTTGCAAAAGCTTTAAAATCGGTTTTACTTGAACAAACTGGGTTACAGAAATCAGATTTCAGGTGTGCTGAACAGTGCTGATTGATTGCTTGAATGGAAATATAAATGTCGAAAATGAAACCCGAATGAGGATTTTACGAAACCGTACACACGCACATGCACAAACTTGCAAGGGGTGGAGGGCCAGGTGTAAGATTCACGTTACGTAGGTAGACAACAACCGGACTGATACAATATCTTGTCTTTTGCGTGATAGGTGAAATAAATGCCGTGTAGACTAATATGCATCTTTTCTGAACCTTTTAACTCTATCAAACGGCGCTCCCGTTGCACGTTGTCATTTTTGCCTTAAATGGCTAAGGAATCCCGTCTGGATTTCACAAACTGAACCCTGTTTGACCTTCCTGCAAACTGTCATTTTTGAGCGACGACAAGCAAGTGTAGTCGAGCCCTTGAAAAAAACTGATGGGGTTTTGCATGGCTACAGGGAATAAAACCGTTGACAATTCTACGCGAGTGCAGTCGGATTTATCGGTCTCACGATTAACGATGGTGTCTGGTTGGAATATTGCCATAGAGGAGATGAATACATCGGTCTCATGTCTTGTGTTATACGTGCTGAGGAACGTCAAACGTCGAACGCCCCGCAGACTTCCGTGAAACAGTACGGTCATCGAGGAACATACTGACTGGAGTTGCCATACACTGAGCTACAGAGATCAACAGAAATTCAATCATTGTCATCCTCTCTGGTTGAATGGGGTTAATTAAAACCATTCCTAAATCAGAAAATTTCCGCAATATTGATGGTTACGAACTGCATGAAAATTGAACGTTTAATTAGTCCGTGAATCTCAATCGATAGGTCCCCTGGAGATCACTCCTGCACCTGAGAAGCTTTTAGTCTTGAAACTTCGTGCAAGTACTTCGGAGTAGTCCAGCCTAACTAACTGTAGTTGTTTTTATGTGATGCAGTTTGGCGCGCCACAAACGCAAGTCACGGGATTAATAACGGGAGTCAGGTTCGCACAATGTTTTGAGTGTTTATCAAAGTCACCCAAAGAGTGGTAGACAGCCAGTACTTCATGAAAGGGATCTCAAAAGCTAGTCCGAAATTCTCAGGCCTACTAAGGGTCGTGAAATAGCTACAGTCGGGACGAATTTCGGTCCTTCTGATGTAGAAAACCAATAACTTCATCCTACCTTCTGTAGGTCTTCAAATGCCTTAATGTTGGTGTATTTTCAGAATGAGAGATGGGTAGTGAATCTGAACACCTTTTCAAATGCTCTCAGATGACCGTGCGTTTGGAAAAACCTTTGGTGCTGAATTTCTACACACTGCCTTCTCGCGGCAGAGGTAAATTAACCATAGATCAAGGATCTTTTGCAATCATTTCAGAGAAGAGGGCTTGACCCTCATTAAATCAACCTTAAATGCCTTATGATCCTATCTTCACTGGCATCTGTGACGGAAGGGTGTACCATGATGTCTGGCCTCATAAAAAGTATGCGTGAACGACTGGACGAGTCATCTGCCCCTGTAGGTCCCCAGATCTTCAAATCGTCCACTTATCTTGCAGGTTAAACTATTCGGCCGAAATCTTAAGGTGTGATCTTCCAATACAATCCCAAACTAGGATTTTGGCAAACCGGTGGAAAGACGCTCACAAAGCAATCTTGAAACCCTACGGCTTATTGATGACTCGCAACTAGAGACTGGAAGAGCTACTTGTGTAGGGAATTTTGCGCAGATTCTCTTTTCTATTTCGTCTTTTTCCCTCCTCATTTCCCTTTTTCGCCCTGGTTCTGATGGTATTTACATGGTTAGGGTCGCACCCAGTCTGCTGGTTTCCGCGAAGTACTCATCGCCAACCTTGACATTTAGATGGCAAACGCTTCAGTATCAGTCAAGTTGAAAAGTTCTGTGCAATCCTTGTGCAAATGAACATGTAGGAATGGAGAAATTCAGGGAGCTGATCAGGAGACATTCAGCGATTTGTAAACGAATCAGAACCAAGAGTACACTAAATTGCACAATCCAAGAAAAACACCTGATGTGTACACAACTAAGTCAACAGTAACCGGGTCGGGTCAAGAGATCGGAATCTCGGTGGGAAACACAACCGTCGCATTTTGATGACTGCAAAAGTCAATCAGTGGTTTATTCAGTGATGTGAATATTGGCTCCAATTTCAAATTCCTCAAAGTTTTCCATAATGGCGGACATGAGTATGTCGTACAAGCTGAAAACGTTCCATTCTCATGCACATGTCAAGAGATTACATTTCAACAATTCTCACTGCCATTCCCGATTCGTACGCTGAGGTACTAGTTTACAATATCGTAGATCAGATACGACAGACAAACTCTAATAAGGGACTAAGTGGGCTGTTATCCGCAAATTTTACGGATCCCCTCCATCCCATACAGAAGACTAATCCGTATTTAAAAGTAAACCTTACGTGAAAACTAAAGGAAAATGCATAGGCAGTGTTTTGAAATTAGTGCAACGCATTTTAGTTCGCGAATTTCCGTAAACCTGTTCTCGGAAGTGGCACAAGCAAAAGCGTTGGTATATCCGGGAAGCAATTTTATCAGAATACATGGACCTTGTGAATTTGAATGGAGAACCTGTGGAAAAATATGGTTAAAAGACGATATGTACAGTTCGGCTATGCTTCGAAAGAGCCTATCTTCAGTAATTACTTGGAACACTAAACGAAATGCTCGTCGAACGACAACGGGTTTGAGCACACTTGTTCAAGCGGAAAGGGTTTCAAGATGGAACATAGAAATCCAATTGAACGTTGTGAATTCAAACACGAACTTTCAAATTCTACAACAATAACCAACTCGCAAGTCCTCCTTCTACATAGTCCATCGGTTCTTTCAGCTCTATTTATTCCAAACTGCGACAAATTCAAAGGAACTTACACCAATATCAAATGCATCTTATCCTACTGGTATATTCGTGACCTCAGCAAATTCTAGCTGAGTGAATGTGTGCTTTTTCAACGCAGAGTGTAAATCTCTGTGCTTCGTTGTCAATGGATAGTAGTCAGATGAAAACTGGAACGATTTATTCTAGTTCAGATTGCAAATCGAACATAACTCCTTGCGCAGCCTTTCTGGTCCCATGAATATTTCGTTCGTTCAAAACTACTTCAGTGTTTGGCGACCCAGGTCGTTTTGCGTCCTCAATCGCACTTCTACGTTCTGGATCAACTTACGTGCAGTCGAAGTGCATGATTTATTAGATGCACGACCAAGCGAATTTCCAAACTTCTCACATGACACTATTCGGTTGTTCTGTGAGAAGATACGGTTAGAAACATGTGCAAAGCTTCACTAAAAATTTCTTAAATCACAGACACAAAATTAGCCAAAGGACCGCTTTGAGGAAGCTTATAATGAGATCAAAAATTGATGTAATGGGTTGCATATAAGATGGCAGCAGGCACTATCCCACTAATCTCTCCCATACGATATCTTCCTACTATGCGCCATCATCGGTTTCGCAATTCCTTGATCCTCAATTTTCCTTCAACTGACAATATTCACAATTTTCTGTTGGCTTCTGAGGAACCACGATTAATCAATCCTTTGTTACGTACTCATAGAAGACATTTGGGCTACACTTGAAGCCATGCAGCCTTGTTTACTCTTAATATGTGAACGCAGCAAGCAAGATGTCTAAATTAATTCTCCGCCTTGCCAGACGTCGCACGTCTCAGTATAGATATTATAGAAGGATTGTCAACATAGCGTGTTTCAGATCGAGCAGCGTCGGAAATCTGTACAATCGACTAAGTTGAAGGCCGCTTGCAAACCATGGAAGACAGAAATGTTGGATCTGCGAAATATATGCCCATGCTATTAGATTTGTCGCAAAGTAAGAATTTAGTTAGTGCAACCCCGACCGGGAAAGAAACCGGCTTCTTGGTTCTCACAGTACTAGTTAATCAACAAGCTGCTTTGACGAGATGCTCACTGAGCTGATTCCTCTATGATTTCCACATTATACTATGTCACCTTTCTTGTAAATCGGCACACCCACCAATTCACACCAGTCCTTAGGAATCTATTGTCTTTTCCAGATTGATCCCACATGTTTTGTTGACATCGAGTTTGACAGTGTTCCACAATTGCAAACAAAATCGGAAATCCCACTGTCTTCGAGTCACTTAAGCTATCCTCCAAACTGTTCCTCCGAACACGCCAGATGACAAATTTGAGAACGAATCAATTTGCCATTGGACTTCGTAATCATCTGGCTATTGTGATTGATACCGATATCCGTAGCATTTCGCGTTTCCGTACATTTTTATATCCACCACTGCTCTCGGTCATTCACCAAAATCCTAGTAAATTGACGTCTCAGGGATTTATGTGCCTCCTTGTACGTTACATTCGGAAGACGGATCTGGGAGCACCTGACAGTGGGACTGACGTTGATGATATTTATCTTTTGTGAGATTTACGTGTTAGGAAACTCTGTGTAACGGTGGAGGCTAAGTGTAATATTTCTTTGATCTGCTTCCGCAATTCACTCGGACCTTGGATGTTTCGTTGAGACGACAACCTCATTGCAATTTCTGGGTATAGCGCTCGATGTTAACTCTGGTTAATACGCAATCAAATAATACAATGAACTGCTCGAAAACAGTAGATTGGCAGTTGATTCATGGTATTCTATCGTATATTCGAAATGTAATAGAATAATTTACCGGCAGGCTAAGGAAATCAAAAGAACTATTGCCAAAACGGAGCATTTAAACCATCCGAAATATGGCAGTGTGTAATGGGTGGCAAAACATGATACGGTTTGGGGACATTTCGCATGCGCAGAAATATAGTGGGAAATCCTAACCTGATTACGGTGAGGAAAATGCTGGGAAAACATAAACTGGAGGCAACGTTTGGCGCTATGTAACATTCGGTTAGTGAGTTCTCAAAATGTTTTACAACGGTTAGTCTTGCACCAGTGTGTTTGAATTTTAGCAGCTACCTCAAACAGTCATTGATGAGTAATGAACAAGTACTCCCAAGAGGAGATTTTGTTTCATAGACTCAGCAGTTAGAATAAAGTTGACCACATTTAGACCTGAGCAATATTGTTAAGGAATTGTAAAATAGTTGTAAGAGAAAACAAAAATTAGTAAGACAGTTATTCAACTCACATTCGATTTGTGATCTTTTTATAGACAAAAATATTGGTACCGAATCTTTACAAATGACTCCCAAATATTTCAAAACCAACAGTAATAGTAGGTTCCGATGAATTTCACTTTGTCCGATTCTTACACCGGCGTCTGGAAATTTAGGCGAAGAAGCCTGGTTCATTTCTCATCGATGAAGTTACCGTGGAGAAATGTCTGGGCCTGAGAACTGAGGATCTCTGAAAATAGTGCGCTCATAAATGCGGGAAACAGCATTAAGTTTGTCTGTTTAGCCAACCGTCTTGGGAAAGAAATAAATCTGATGATCCTTACTTTTCCGATCAACTTTGTTTCGACAAAAATAACAACACCACTGAACAGTTTGGGCAGGTGAGATTGTTTGGAGCAACTGCCAAAGCCCCGGAATGGGTTCTTGGTTGCCTTTGATCGCGAGTGTGATTTCTAATCAAATATGCGCATGAGGTACAACATTTCTGGGCGCATCACAAGGTGCGGAACTTGTAAACCCGCAATGCATGATATCCAAGGACTTTGAAAGGATTTTCGGTCAAGTCGTAAAAGATTCTGCAGCACTAACAGAAATTTTCTTCGGTTTCCACAAGCATAGGCAAAGTAACTAATGTGCTGATGTGGACGGGTTTGATCTATCATTTACCCCTGGCCTAGGTTTTATCCGGGCCACACGAGTGTTTACGGGCGGATTTGGAAGACGAAGTCATAACCTGTTATTATATTTACACTTTAATTTTACTTCTTGTGTGATCGATTCTTAGGTTGTACCGACTCTGTTTCCGTCGTCACTTGCCTAACGGATTTCGGAATTTCATACTCTTATAGTATTGCAAAGCGCCTTAGTATAGAACTTCTGTAGCGGCAAACAAACTCGTGTCTTTGACACCCTGTTAAGTATGTATTATTTCTTCTACAGTTAACCGAAGACTATTTTTGAGCACCTCAAGCTAATCGGCTTCTCTGCACTCTTTCCTAAACTGCACTTCAGCACAGGTGTCATATGATATTTCACTCCTGATCAGAATCTGCCAAGAGCTCTTTCTTTGCCCGCTACAACGAAAGCATGGTTTACGGAACCGGTACTCGAGACCGATCTGCGTTGCTTCAGCTTGTGGTGCTACCAGAGTTTGTTAGAATGCAACAAGTGCGCCAAGCAGAGATATCTTCACTCTTACACGAGCGAATTCAGACCAAACTTGAAGTCATTTACAAAGTGGATTAGGCCAATAATTTCTGTCATATATATATCTATGTACGTATATATGTGCATAAATCAGTTTTGTCAACCGAGGTTATAAGTAATGGGCATTTTGTTGACGGGCCTTTGTGACATATAAATGTATTTTAGAGGCTAGAGAGCGTACATGATTTTATGCATATATATATATATATACATATATATATATATGTAGTACTTTCGGTCATCGATCGTTTTGACCTCGTAAACCCGGCGATCACGAGCCGTTTGTCAGGTCTCGAGGAGAAAGTCGACCAGCTGAAACTTACCCAACGGCTTCCTGAAAGCCGATCTAAATTTACATTCAAGGACTTGATAAGCACAAGTGATTGGTCGGACTACGGGGTATTCTGAAAGCGGATCATTCGTCAGCATACATACCGAATGATCTACTGTGAAGTTTACACCTGAATTGTTAGCATTACATCAGTTTTAACTTGGAGTGCAAAATAAATGAATAATTTCGAGTAAGGCATCTACCATTCAAGTCTCTAGATGACGGATAAGCAATTGAATTTTGGAATTAATACCAACCCACAACCGTGTAGTTAGTGTACCTCAGTAAGAAAATCACTAGCTTTCTGCATCCTTAGGGGCACTTTGAAGAAAGCCAGTCATGGTTTACTTATATACGAACTAGAATCAATTGGAAAATGGACGTGAAAGCAATCCATTACGAAAGCGAAGAAATGGTAAACGGAGAACATGCATAAAAATCCTATTGTCAAAGCAACAAACAGGCCAATCGAATCACAGCCTAATAGACGTTGGAGCCTGTTGGAGTGTTTGTCCCCACGGAATACAAGACAAAATCAGAATTCACTTTTGTTGGACGGAATGCACATTAGGACGACAGTGATGTTTTAAATAAAGTAATTTCGTCACTATAAAGAAGGCTACTGGAATTTGTGAATCGTGCACCAATAAATATAAGTTAGCCACAGCCATGGATTTGCATCGTATTTAGTTTTGACGTAATCGTCGTTTGATTATATAATAAAAAAGAACCTCAATGCGATAGCCAGACAGCCCCGGTTGGAAGTAGTTTAACACATTTATTTCTACTTCGACGCCTTCGAGTCATTGAGTCTTTTGGTCCACACATGACCTTGTAATTGTCGAATTTAGTCCCATGCATATTACTCCTGAATCCTTACTCTGTGGAACTCTCAACTTGGGTCATCTGAGTGATTTACGAGATTCATGCTTCGGTCCACCCTCTGATCGCACTAGGTCTTGTCTTGGCCGTCGCACCTGGAATATGTAAAAGTAAGAAATTCGGCATTTAGCACGTTGATTAGTGAAGCATGGTGCCCCCAAATGAAGCACTGAAAGAAACACGGGTACATGCAACTAAATGAAATCAAGCAACTGGAAGTTAACCGGCGAAAATCTAAGATCATTGAATTAAACGAGTCCACGTGACTCATTCGCTGGTGCATGCTATCATTCAGCTTAAACTGGGAAATCGATAAAAATGGAGTGCTTAAGACAGCAGTGAATGACATAGCCGTCGTTCGGAAATAACATTATTCTAATGTTGAATAAATACGTAGTGTTGCCGAGGACTTGAAAAATAACGACGGGATAACGCTATAGCTTTAGGGAATTTGTGATTTTACAAACGTTACTTTCTAACTTTCGTTTGGGACGTTGTTAGCGAAAATGAAGGACTTCTCGGCCGCTTCCTTCTTCTAATGCATCTTTAGCTTCTGTCGTTGATGCTAGACTAAAAGACTAAAATGCATCGGATCCAACTGAGACCGACGCGATTAGAAAGTAACTGATTTCCTTCATATTCTTGCTACAAATGGCTAATGAGAATTGGTCGAGTTGCGCAATATGTGCATGCACCTAATACCATACTGATCACCTCGACAAATTAGACAACTTACTTGGTCATATTCAAAAGCTTCGGAGTAGCAAGTTGTCTGCAGACAATTCATCATTCTTGGCCATGGACATCATTATTGAATAGATCCTATATCCTTAATCACGGTTACTCGCAAGTGGCTATTTTTAGTGCACTCTGAACATCATCATGTCCAGAAAAGTACTGATAAAAGCGATACATTTATTAGAAAACATAATCGTGAACGTGTTTTCTGGAAGTCTGCCTCGTGTGTTCACCAACATTATACGTGATTTTAGCACATTTGATTAAATGTACCGGTAGGGAGAGGTTTTGTCTGTTTTTTGTCAAGGAGAACAGGTTAGTTGATACACATCGAAATAGGTTTTATTACGTTAAATGTTGCCAAAACAAAGTGCACTAGATTTTGAACAAAATTAATTAAAATCAGGAGATATCGTCAAAGCAGATACCATTCGGTATAACCGTAGATGAACTTCAACTGCTGACACTTTGCATCTCTCTTAGTCTCAAACAAAGTATGTGGCTGGACAATCAATCATAAAGTGTATGCGTTGTCATAACTCCATTTGATCCACAGGACAAAGCTAAATACCTAGAAATCCTGTCAGAATCATTAATTCTGTTGCCTCCTTCTTCCCTCTACGCAAATATGGGCTTCTCATCATTATAGAAATAATTTGCCCCCGTGACCGACAGCATTCAAGCATGTAAATTCGATATGGTGCTTTTTTGGTTCATCGTGACCGAATCGGTAAGCCGCTTCACTGGACGTGCGGCCGTCACAATGTGCGAATTCCACGACCGAAGCACACACATCACTTCTCGTCTGATGATTGAAATTGGCGTCTGCAGTTACGGGAGAAGTATTCTATTAGTGAATTCCATACTTCTTTGCTAATGATGTCCATTGCGCGCACACTTACGCACACTCATTCACAAAATATACGCAGGCACATACCGACACAGTTACTTTTATTATGGCTTGCCTACCTCTCAGCGACACACGGCAACCAGAGCTAATGTGGTTGCAAGATGAACAGCTGTTGCTGGTAGTTCTCTCTCCGACTCGATCGTCCGTTCACCACCTTTGTTGCCTTTGAGATGCATTATTATTGTGCTGATTCCTATTGATTAGGCTGCTTCATTTGTACCTGAAAAGTTAAAATAGAAGGTAGAAGAACTAGAGCATTAGTGTCGGGCGTCCGAGAGAGAGAGAGAGAGAGAGAGAGCGAGAGGGATAGGCATAAACCGACTGTAAGGTCTACTGCTCGATGTTAGTTCCCCAAACACCACAACCACTACCGACACCACCACCATCATCAGCATCGACCCTCGGGACAAGCACTGAAAAGAGACAAAGGAACGTGGAACAAGTGCAACAACGCGGAGAATACATCTTTTGTTAGTTCACATCTGAAGCAATTTGGTGACAGACTGCACAGGTGTATTTCAGTTCATTGCTTTTTTTGCCTTGGACTGGGACCGTTTTGTAAATGATTTTTGGGTGATCCAGGCCATACCCGTGGTAAAAAGATGCAACTTCCAAGGCGACAATGCAAATTTGACTACAAAAATCCCATAAACTGAGAATGACTATCAAAATAGCAGATTATCCCTTAATCCTGAAATTTTATCGGATTCACGAACTCCTACATTTCATGGACATTCAGATTGCATTCGATTAGGTCTACACAGTAAGAAATAAGTTGGAAAAGCGAATGTTAATTCATTTTTTTTTAACAAGCTCAGTCTATCTTGGCCCACTTTTATTGGGTAGTTTAGATAAATCTGTAGCTCGTAAGGTCACTTTCCTAGCTGGGATTTGGTTGATCATGGAATTCAGTAACCTTACACGTCACTTTGAACAGGCCTTCGGTTCACAATTTTTCGACGCATGTTTGTGAACCCGATGTGTCGCGACTGTTTGGCGCACCAGGTCGGAAGGGAATTGTGCATTGATTCCTTGACTTTAAATGATGTTTTTGTCTTTTTGACAAATGAAAACAGAAATAAATCATAGAATCGAACGAGTACGTAGCTCTCAGGAACGGGCAACCAATAACCAAGTTTCACTGGGACACGGACGGTGGCTGAACCCGCTCAACAAAAAGTTAACAAACTGAGCGGAGAGGGTCAAGCGGCCAGCATGACGACATTTCAATATCCAATTCATGGAGTTCTATCCCTTCCAAAGCCAGTCAATTTTCCTACCTGACAGCTCTCAGTTGATCTCAGTTTTATTTTCCAAACTGATGTTCATCAGGATTTCATTAATGAAAGAAATTCCAGGTGAATAAATAAAAGAGAAGAGGTGGATTTCTGTTGCGTTCCTCTTTTTGTATGCACAACGTTATGCGAGCGCAGTACCAACATTTTGACTCATTATTTCACAGTTAGTTAACCACCATGTGAAACGGTATAATTGTCTCTAAGCAGTTCAACTTTTCCTGTGTTATAATGAATGCGCCACTGCAATGCGAGCGTTCTGTTGCAAACAATGTAAATAGGTTGCATGATTAGATCGTCATCCTCGAGAATTTGTTAACCAATTTTCTGTTCACCCAATTACCTGACCTTGCAGGTCATTTTAGCACTGGAAACTCCCAAACGATGGCTGGATTTCGAAGCAAACGGATAAAATCATAGTTTGAGAGACCATCTGTGATATTTTTCGGTTTGCCTGTTCCTGAACTTAGCAACTTGAACAAATCTGGACAAAATTTTATTCATGAGCTTACCTTAATCTGAGCTAATCATGTGTCGCTTGGTTCCGAGGATCATTCTTGTTCCCTGTCATCCGGAATTAACTACAAACGTCACCCGATAAAGTGATTGAAGATTTCGACCCTTAGACGGTTGAACCTAGTCGTCGTTTGATGTTGATATCGCTTTCGCAATGAAGAATCCATTGGCATTTCCTTTAAAGAGTTGATTTTGAGGGTCGGAATCAGGTACTGTCGAATTAATGAGATGAATCACGAATCTACGCACACTGTACGGTGAACAACCAATTGACAAACAATACTCTAGGTTCCCTCATGTCGAGTTATTTGTTGATGGCGTCCGTGAAATAAGAGGATAGCTAATCGTCTGAACTCGTACCACCAATTAATGGCACCATTACAAAATTCTTATGAGTAGCTCTACCCACGTATTCAGTATTTTCATTTGATACTTAATTATCATAACTTTGCTCACCTTTTAAGCCCATTGTCGTATTAGCATGTGTAAAGAAAACTAGGGTATCCGTGGCTGTCTAATCTAGCCATCAGAGGAGAGGTTGCATTACATATCCCACCGTACTTTGATCACTGCAAACTGACATATTGGAAGAACCTGCGGTCAGAACAGGGAATGAGTTCCCTTTGGGATCGTTGCTTGGTCGGGCGCACAGCCGTTGACTGGCATAGGATGGAAAATGCCGTTTTAGTCAGATGCGTGGATGAAACTGCGTTGTCTTCGAAATGTGCATTGTAATATTTGTAGCGATCGGGACGTCTGACTTGGAATTGCAATTTTCACACAATTGTTGCCACTTCTAATTTTTGCATTAAGAGCTGTCGGAAATTAGCGGAAAACGAACTGAATTATTTGAACCGTACCATGGTGCACTCAAACAGATAATTTCTTAAAACTGATATTCATTACATACGCTTGCCATGCACCGGCAGAATGACAAGTCAACAAACACAGCTGATTTGTTCCATTGAAATCGGTTCATCAAAAACGACTCGAGGTAAAAAAACTGAGGAAGGTAAGAAGCAGTGCATGCATGAAATACGGTATAACCCGTGTTCACTGGATTCGAATCGAACGTTGTCCTGTTTGACCGGTTTCTTGCATGGACGAGCAATTTGTGATGAAGTTTTTATTGTGGAATTGGAAAATTTAAGGCTTTTGGATTGTGTAAAATTAAAATAAACACTAGCAAACGATTATTCTGAGAACCCGTCAGAACTTCGTCAAATGATTTGCTGTCTTGGTATTGACTGACTCGGCGATCATGTTTTCCCCTGCCCGTCTGCATGACACTTAATGAATCCGTTTTTAAAAGCTACATTACTGCCAATTCATCACGGGAACATGAGTGGTTTTGTGTCCGTAGCTCGCATTTTTCCAGTCCAAGGCACAAAAATTGTTCATTTTCATCGAATTTGTTCAGGAACCGCTAAATCGGTTTCCCTGACATTAACTTTCAAACCTTTGTCAAGGCGCTTTCGCGAACCGAATACAAGGGAAAGTGATTAAATACTACTAACACTCGATCAACCTTATGGAGAAACTGCCGGCCTCGCGCTCGTCAGCTGTATAGAAAGGAAAACAAGGACAGTTTGATTAAGTCATCTCAAGGTGGCAGAAACGGTTGACCGTGCAAGTTGCATAGAGGAGGCAACTCTTGAAGACAACCAGTGACCGGCTTAAGAGACATTATCATTCTCACTATTAGGTTCACAACAGTCAGAGTTCCAACTGTGCTAAACAAAAAGTGGTGGAGCCGGGAAAAACTAAATAAATTCACAATGAAGAACAAACTTAAAAAGCGAAAAAGCATCCGCTTTCATCCTTCAGCTCTAAAGAAGCAACTTCACCATGAAAAAGCGGTAAACTGTACAACCTCAGCGGTCGCCGTTTTGGAATCACGGTCACCTGGGGTCGGTTCGAAAGACGTTTAAGGTGATTTGGTATTTCGGATACTGAAAATGCTGACCACTAGCCAGTGCAAGGGCATTGTGGACAACAAAATAAAGCCGAATAAATCAACACGAGCTGAAGTTCACTAAGCCTACCCTGTGGTATTACACATGGATTAATACTTACAGTCTTCTGATTGTGCGATATGACAGTACCTGCGGCCATTTTGTCCGAAAAGGACGATCTCTTAACCCGAAAGCGAAACAGTCACGAACGGTAACAAAAACATCTCAGCAGGTACAAACGTAATCTATCAAACCGAACTGGCCAACTGGCCATCACCAGTGATCGACCGAGCAGTACAAAACCATGTAAGATATACGCACAAGGAAATGTTGTAAGAATACATGGACCTTGTCAATTTGAATGAAGAACCTGCGAAAAAATATGGTCAAAAGACGATATGTACAGTTTGGCTAGGCTTCGAAAGAGCCTATCTTCAGTAATTACTTGGAACACTAAACGAAATGCTCGTCGAACGACAACGGGTTTGAGCACACTTGTTCAAGCGGAAAGGGTTTCAAGATGGAACATAGAAATCCAATTGAACGTTGTGAATTCAAACACGAACTTTCAAATTCTACAACAATAACCAACTCGCAAGTCCTCCTTCTACATAGTCCATCGGTTCTTTCAGCTCTATTTATTCCAAACTGCGACAAATTCAAAGGAACTTACACCAATATCAAATGCATCTTATCCTACTGGTATATTCGTGACCTCAGCAAATTCTAGCTGAGTGAATGTGTGCTTTTTCAACGCAGAGTGTAAATCTCTGTGCTTCGTTGTCAATGGATAGTAGTCAGATGAAAACTGGAACGATTTATTCTAGTTCAGATTGCAAATCGAACATAACTCCTTGCGCAGCCTTTCTGGTCCCATGAATATTTCGTTCGTTCAAAACTACTTCAGTGTTTGGCGACCCAGGTCGTTTTGCGTCCTCAATCGCACTTCTACGTTCTGGATCAACTTACGTGCAGTCGAAGTGCATGATTTATTAGATGCACGACCAAGCGAATTTCCAAACTTCTCACATGACACTATTCGGTTGTTCTGTGAGAAGATACGGTTAGAAACATGTGCAAAGCTTCACTAAAAAAATTCTTAAATAATAGTCACAAAATTGACCAAAGAGCCTTATTTAGGAAGCTAATAATGAGATCGACATTGAGAAAACACAAGTTGGCGAACGAGCTCGTTTTCAGTGATTCGTACTCATGCCATTACATCACTATATATATATATCTTGACAAAATACCTTCACTATAGGAGGGATTAGATTATTCATTTACAAATATGGGTGGGGAAGGGATTTGTGGTGTTAACTGTTTTGTTGTCTAGGGTTTGTATTGGGACGGGGGGTGGGCCAAGGGAGTTGAAGCGCAACCACAAATTGTTTTTGAGAACAATGTGGAGGATTGTGAAGACGGATTGCGACAGCTTCCGCAATGCTCAGGAGGTGACACTGATGTAAAATTTGTGATTATTTCCGATAGCCTCAGCATTTCGCATTTCCGTATACTTTTATATCCACCACTGCTCTCGGTCATTTATCAAAATCCTAGTAAATTGACATCTCAGGGATTTATGTGCCTTCTTGTACGTTACATTCGGAATACGGATCTGGGAACACCTGACAGTGGGACTGACGTCGATAATAGTCATCGTTTGTGAAATTAACGTGTCAAGAAACTGTGATAGTGGCTGCCAAGTGCAATATTTCTTTGATCTGCTTCCGCAATTCACTCGGACCTTGGATGTTTCGTTGAGACGACAACCGCGTCGAGATTTCCGAGCTGGGACTTTAGTCATCTGTTACCATCTAGATTGATCTATGCTGGACACGTGTTTTCTTTGTTGGTATGACAGCGGTGTTGAGTCAAGCAAACGCGTGCTCGGAACAGAGCATGACCTGAATCCACGTGTGTGGACCAGATTAACCAGCAATCCTAGTTTGATCGGAGCATGCAATGACCAACATTGTGAAGGCGTCCGGTGTGGAGGGGGGTCAGTTAAGACTCTCACTTTTTTAATGACAACAGTGGCGTCCGCCAGAAACAGGCTGTGATCAGAACAAACCGAAATGAGACGATCGTGTCGGTCCGATCGACCAGGACAAAATTCCGCCTGCGATGTGCCGTTCGGTCTCCTATGAGTAGCCAAGTGTGGCTTTAAAATCATCAGCACCGGCCACAACATCCGCTGGACGCACACTACAGACCGATCGAGGTAATTCTCGTTAGGATTTGTTTTGGCCTCCGGCGAACTGCAGTAAGTGGGCGTCTAAATAGATACAACTAGTAAGCAAGGACGCTTCAGCTGGCTGCTGTTTACAGCCAAAGCACCGTCCAGTCGAACTGCACAAATGAATATTGACTGGAATCCAATTTGGCGATGCTCATCCCACTCTTATGCCCGGTGCGATCCAAAAGGTACACTGATCACAATCGATCAAAGCCGCATCACTCGACAAGCAAAGAGTGAGATAAATGCATTAAATTATACCTGGGCTTCGAAAATTGACCACGGAAGTGGGATCCTGAATGCGTGTTTCAGAGACACAGCATAAATCTATTTTGAAAATTTCAAGATTTCTAGCTAGAGCAGTGTGCTGCTCTATTTGGGTATGTGTGGAAACTGAATGCAGCCAAGTGAATTGAATACTTATTTTTAGGCAATTCCTCCGAATTATTTCGTTCTCCCAACTAATGCTGCCCTCAGATAAATCTATGGAGCCGCGGTCCTTCGTGGTAACCGGCTTGGTTCCTACGTCGGAAGACCGTAGATTAGTAAGGTTCCTAATATAAAGGATAATGGAACTATTTGAGTTATCGGTACTTTGCAGCTGTCCAGATCGCAAAAGGGGGTTTTTCTTTGAAACTTTGCCCGGAGTCTCCAACTCAAAAGTCTTACTCACGAGACAGTGGTGTTAACCCAGCACGGGAACTCCGATCAGTCTTTTACCTTTTACTATCCCATCCTCTCGAGGCAGTGGATAGCTCTATCCTGATTATCCTTCCCAATGATTAACTGAGTATGGATTTCATTGTTTGCGCTAATCATTGAGGTTTTTTGAACGAAGATAGCTGAGAAGTCAAGACAAAAGGCAGGAAAACAATTAGGAAGCCCAACCAATGCGTCTGGTTCTAACAAGAAACTGACCGCACCGAAGACTGGCTCAGTGGAAGCCTACCTACTTGAGTTAATTACTATTCCCCTCAATTTTCCAATTTGGTTGCCAGCCTCAATCAATGCCCAAACTGGAGGACTAGCAGGCTAACTCGCCAGACCTCTACACATTGACTTTCCAGGTATGATTAGGTCTTCTGCTTCAGATAAGCTGTCCTGTATGGCTTGTTTGGTCTTAGAGGCACGCCAACCTTCAGACAACGTCATGTTGCAGTCTCATTTGAACTGTTGAACTAGTCAGAATGAAATGAAAGACAATTCAAAAAAACAGCCACTTTTAACAAAGATAAAAGCAATACCAACTTTTCTGTCCACCGAGGTCTTGGATATCACACAAATGAATTTGGTATCCCTCTTATAGGGCCCACAATTGTGTTGAACATATGCTGACCGATTGTGATGAGTTTAACTGACCACATACAATCTGTTGTTTCACTAAATCTTCGAGCAGTTACGACCAAGATTGCAGAGAATACGGTTTCTTTCATGTTGATCATCTGCGCCTTCTCTTTTGCTTTTGGGAGCCCTGGGTCGGAATTCGTTCGCGTCAGCGCTGCTACTTCTGGATCTGCCGTTATCCGAGAATATCACATCAATCCATCCGATTAAGCTAAGCTTTGAAATATGTGGCATTGTAGCTTTTGTTATCTGTTTGCTAATTTTGAGATATCTGTAGCATATTGATTTTGACTTCGCAAAGAGCAAAGGGTGTGATCGTAAATTTCCACTCAGGAATAGATCTCAGTCGGCAGGGGTTCCTCCTGTTCAAGATCCCTGAGTGAATAATATATGCCTGCTACCAAAATGCAGCTTTCATATAAACTCCTAAGCATTGTTTCTTACCAGGAGTCTTTGCATTATTGCTATTAGCCCTTAATAAGCCCGTTCGCTGTCCACTAAATAAGTCACACATCCTCCTCTGTTTGTTTCTTTTCATCACCTATCGCTTACTTCCTTTGTTGGTGAAACTATGAGGTACATCATTTCCAAGAGGGGATTCGCGGTCATTAATGGGCCACCAAGTGACGGAGTTAGCTGACGGAATCAGAGGTTAAAAATACGACCTACGACATGAAATACCGTGACGTTGAATCACTGATCCTCACCGGTTACTGGAAGTGGTTAATTTTTAATATCTACTGCTGACAACATTAATTAGATGATATCATTGCTGACACCAGAAGTGATCGGTGAATAACATTCATTTTTAGCTGCTGGGGTTTCGCCAACATGAATCTTAATGGGCTAACTGCCTTATCATATTTGTGGCTAGGTTGCCCGTATTCGAACAGTCTGCTTGTGTCTCTCCTTAATTTGATTGTTGGCACATTCAAATAGGCCTTTTAATTGAACGAATTATTTGTTTCATGTGAATCACTTAGACCTCCTTCTTTTTCCGCGGCATTTTTGAGAATTCTTGGAAGTTCTGCACGAAAGTTCTGCATTGGAAAGTTCTGCATGGAAAGTTCTGCATGTGTGGAAATTAATCTAGACTCGTTCTACATTTTTCCAGGTTCACCGAACAACATTCCACTAAGGTTCATGCTTTATTGCTCGACGAGCAAAAAAGTGGCAAGAAAGTTTTGTGAATAACGATGACCGTCGTAAATGCAAACGAAAGATAAGTAAACATGAAGAAAACTGTAACTGAATCTTTCGTCATTGCCAGTTGAAGCTAGGTTTGCGATATTCTTAGACCGTTGCCAAGTTTCTTTTACCTTAGTGATTACCCCACCTGACAGTGACTATTGTGCAACGCATATCATACGTACTCAGACTGCGGCAATGTCATCGACTTCGCAAATAACATGACGGCCTTTAAAAGAACGCAGCGGCGTCACAACCGAGGGAGAACTTAGGCATGTCTTTGTCAAGTGTAAAATGCAGCGGCGCGGCCATGTATGAAGTGGATGCAAGCACATCAGGTAAGATAGTGCAAATAATTTTGAGTTTTTAATCGAAATGTTTGCACGCCGGATAAATTGAGAAAATGTCCCATGAATTTCAAGCAAACAATCGGAACTGATGGGTTCTGATTGCTGAGCGTCATGTTTAAAACGCAAACATTTCAACGCCAGTCGAGGTCATGTCTTCAGTCTGTGTGTGCTTGTGTGTGCGTATGTGGTTGGCAGTGTTCTTTTATATTTATAGGGTTGCCCTGAGCTTTGACCTTGACCTACTTTGACTTAGAAGTATTGGGTATGCATTTCACTTGACCTATGTTGGCCTGACCTTTGATCAGCGAAGACTAACTATCGGTTAGAAAGGTCTGACTTCCCAGTTGGTTTTCCGTTGTTTCTATCTTGCTTTGTGAGTGCTGAATGATTTGATAATACAGAAGGATCCTTATAAAAACTGATTTTTGACTGTGGGTCAGTTTCATGGAATTTTTCCTTTTACGCCCCTCGTTCTTTAGTGATCGAGTAGGTTTTGGTCCTCATGAAAAGAGTTTGGATGAATTTCGTCATCATTTAGGTGGTTGCTACGATATTTTATTATTTGTTTCTTGAGTGTTTTTTACCATTATACTTTTGTCTCTCCAGTGTTCGTTTCTATTTTAACCTACTCGTACAGGAATGTCAGCTGTCTATCGTTCTCCCTTTCATAGTGAATTGATGTCCTTGAATAGAACCCAGTTGAGAAACAATCTTATCGTTTCCAGGCCAAGACCGTAAACGGTCAGGGCAAAGCTAAATACAACCATGTAATTACTGGGGAACATCAGCAACTACGTACACACATTGTCAGAAAATCAATGACCGGCGCCATGATCAGCAACCTTTAGGTATCTTTGACATAATGCTAACGGGAGCTTAGGCTACTAGAAACTTCTCAGTAGTCGAAGAAAAAATAATACCAAGAAATGAGGGACGCAGATTTGTTCGGTTTTTTCAAATGATTACGCGAAGACCACTTGACGTGTCTGCATACCCCCGCGGGAGCCGATGAAATGAGTCAAACTATAGATAAATGACTTGAATCGTTGGAAGGGCAAATGGATTATAAATCCACTTAAGAATCGCATAGTGCTTCGTAGTGGGAGGACATTTGTCGGTCGGGCAAGGCTGGCCTTTAGAAAGAGGATACAAGACCCGAAAGTGTCGGCTTTTCTTCTCAGTAGTGTGTTTCACATATGGATGAATGAAGAAAATTTATCCGGAAGCACACGATCGGTTTGATGGTTTTTGCCTATCTTCAGGTGTGTTTACCCGACATTCTTCTGTCCAATCATCCCCATACTAGTGAGCTGCTTTCTTAGTTTCCCACGGGAATCCCGACTGAATTTTGTTAATCCATCCAGATGGGAACCATACTAATGAATATAAAGAAACGATATCGGAAATTTCCAAAAATAAACTAATTTGCCTTGCTTCTTAGTAAATATTCACTAGACCAAACCGACACTTCATTCGCTCAACCTTCAGACAAGTGACCGGGAAAAATCCGCTCAAATTTATGGTCATTCATATGATGATGATGAACAAACTCGAAAGCGCTTGAGGGTTGAAATTGTATCGTTTATTTGGAAACTAATTAAGTAATGGCAACAGTGCTACCAGTTAGGCGTTTTCGGAGGAATCCATTTTCGTATTTAAATTGTCCAGGAACACGGAATTCACTGAGACAGGGAAAACAGATTTGGTGAAATTATAAAAATTTGGAACTCTTTCATCTTTAGCGCCAGCCAGAACTAACGTCTCGACTATCACAGATCATTTGTCACAGAGTGAGGATGGCAACAGCATTTTTGTCCAAGGACTCGGCGAGTTAGTGGAATTTCGTTATGAACAGCTATTAGCGCTTTTTCCTCGGTTGGCTTTATTGGTGCAAATTTATTGATGCCGTAAAGTGCAGTGTTAGTTAATCTCCTTATGGTTTTATTCATTCAGTAATTACTGTGCAATGTTGCAGGGACCGGACGCAGACCGGATGTCCGGGGCTCCAAATGTGTCCGCAATTCAGTCAAAGGATAGGTTTATCACCTTATCAGAATGTAGACAGGAAAAATTAACCTAGGTGAGAATAAAACATGATTTCACGTGAGAATATTCAAAAAGTTAGTCACAGGCTGCTCCCGATTGGTGAGAATTCGAGCTAGGTAGAGAACGGTCAAATTCCCATAGATAATTATGTGGGAGTTATGGAGTGGAAGGCAATATATATCTTAGCATAAAAACTGGATCTAGAAAGTTTGCGATGGGACGGATCCGAAAGAATTGTGTCCAAATTTTTTCACACGAGGAGAGATACATGCCACAGTTTGGCGCAGAGTTCTTTCAGTGGTATGTAAGATGCACCACCAATAACGGACAAATCACAACTAAAGGTTTTAAAGTCAGTCTTTAGAAAACCGACAAAAGCGTCAGGGGACTAATAGAGGAGAGTGGGGATAGTGCAACGGTAAACAAATAAGGAGATGTTCTGCTTAACCTGGAAGTGCCGAAGTCTCTTTACGTAGAATGATAGTCTTCTGGGAAGTTTACACAAGTAAAGATGTTAGAAGACCATCTCAAGATTTTATCAACGGTAATACCTAAGTGCTTGATGGAATCTACCCAAATCAGTGATTCTGTGTTAGTGAAAGAAAGATCAGCCGGGTAAGCAAAACGAGAAGTAAACGAAAGTTTGGTACATTTTGAAAAAAAGATTTAAGCCAGAACGAAGAGAAGCATCATGAAAGATTTTGGAAAAGTTTACGAAATCTCCAGTTTCAGTAGAGACTGGCAGAGAGCAACGTCATCAGAGTACCTGAATAATTGACCAATGAGACCGGTGTATGGATGGCTAATGTATATTGGGAAAAAAATGAGGAGAAAGCAGGACTCCAGAATTATTTACCTACGGGTATGTGATTCTTCCCAATCTTGAGCACTGATTTCTGTTGGTGAAGTAGACTGACTCGTGCCATGAATGGGATGATTGGGACAACCAAACTGTGCAGCGCTGCGAAGAAGTAATGATCGTGGAACAGATTCAAACGCAGAGAAAAATGCAAGAAGATGCATCCAGCGGATAGGGCGGATGCACCCAAGAATTTTGTAGTATTACGAACCAGAAAAGCCACAGAATCCAAATTGGAACTGTTTGGATTGTACGCAAACTGTGAATGGGTCATCAGTTACATTAACAAAAGAAGTTATTTGACTGAGGACGGTGCGTTCTGTTAGTTTAAGACCTCATAGTATAATAGCTATGGAACGGAAAAGTCTGGCTGGAACTAACGGACTTAGGGCTTGGGACATTAGTGAAACTACCATCGGCTGCTGCTCGATTTACTGTTGAAAACTACTCGAACTTAGTACCGTCATTCATATTCGTTACTAGACACCAACAACCGGACTAGCGAAACCCTGCATAAATCAGCGATTGTTTGAAAACTGCTTTGTAGTATGATTATCCGAATAGAAAATAGGGGAAGCCAAATGAGATGGCCTAATGTTAATGGCATTTTCCTCTAACTCGCCTATGCGCGGAAGTTGACTCCTTGGCGGCATCTGATTCGCTACTGTCAAAAATAAAGCAGGGATAAGTTCAGATGAGATTGAACTAGTTAGATGCTGATTGCCAGCATGTTATTATAAGTCGAAATCAAATCGAGTAGCTGTGTAATGGGGTGTAGTAATAGAAGAGTTAGCCTCGAATATTATAATGCTAACTAGAATGAGGTACTGGCCACTCTGTAGTAATGTGTATACGCTTAATAGGTTGTTCATTGTCGAAAAACAAATAATTCAGTCGCATCCTTACATTACAAATGCATCGATGCACATACTTCTGTGTATGGTCTTTTACTCGAACCGTATCCTGTCTGCATATATGACAAATGTTCCTTTGGATATCGCTTGATGCCTGTCTATTGCAAGTGGTTACCTGATGTATGTAATTTAGGCAGTGAAAGAAAGATGACATTATTTTGCTTAGGTAAAAGAAGTTTGAAATACAACAAAACTAATGACTAGATGAATTTTGTATTTGCTTGCAGCTCGCCAATAGTCAACCCTTTACCAAAATGTGTTTCTGAACATTCACACTGCCAGCTTACAGCATAAAAATCCGAGTTTTGCTCTGGCGATTGGATATTTTCTAGTATAGAAATCAGATGTTTGTCTGCTCATCCACATTCAGGTAACTCCTTCAAATGGGTAATTTTCCCTAGTATTAGTTTGGAATTTCATGGATTAAGTAGATCGCCCTACTGGAATATCAAGCAGCATGACGTTTTTCAACTAACCAAAAGGTGTGGTTATCATTTTGATACCAGGGGAACTGGAGACCAAGCATTGGTGAATCTAAGGTCTTCAGGGGTTCATTATGTTTACAATGTCTGATAAGTGCTGTTCAGTGAATGTGGTCGGTCTCATGAATTCATTATTTTTCGACTCGCTTTTAACAGATTTCGATCACGGATTTGTACTTCTGATTAATGGATAACGCCCAAAGTTACGGTTGAACAGAGTGATAAGACAAGATGTTCGGAATAGCAGCTGATAAAAATGAACCATATGAATCAATAAACCAAGTCTATTTACTATTCACACCAGAGAATGGGATCAGTGGCTCCAGTTCTGGTTTTTGAGGAAACCAAAAACTTCACTGAAGGTGAGAAGAGGCTGTAGGTGAGGACGCGCTTATTAGGAATCAGCAAAAAAACGCCGATGCACCATCCACGTTGGTCCACCAACGTACTAGCACAAAAAGCTGTCTCAGTGGCAGAAGATTATTTACAACTCAGGAAATGTTTTAACCGCGAGTATAGCTCATTTCTACTTGAGGGGAAGCTTTTGGGGGATTCCAGTGCCCTCGATAAATGACAGCAAATGCTTTGTTGCTGAAAGAAGTTTTGGTTGCCAGTAGTAGCCTTCATCTTGGTAACATTAACAGACATGACGCATTCCGGGCTGCTTTTGAAAACAACTGAATGCTTGAATGGAAACCCAACTGCAAACCAAGTTCAAGTCTTCTGACCGCGTCAAGTACACTCATTTCAACGACTGCGTGCACCATTGAGGTTACTTCTCCTGCGATTCACTTGCTTCACTTTTGGCTAGACTCATTTTTGTCTCTTTTGATCTTTCTAGCTATCCTGCTATAGCTCCGCTGCGTTCTGATCTATTGTATATCTGAAATTTTGTTCCGAACTAGATTTGTTGTAAGGCATTGCTTAAAGCGTTCAAACGCAACCGCGCTCCTTTGAAAAATCTATTTCCCCCGAAGTCCCTATTCGTTGGGGAAAGACTGCCTCATGTGACGCAATACGCTCCAGTTATACTTTGAGATGCAAAATTATTCATCTTGCGGCATCTTCTTCCGGATTACCATTTAGAAACCTTGGAATTACTGTACAACCTTTTCATTTTTTTGAGAAGTCACTTGAAAGGCTTGTCAACTGTGACCTAGTTGCAATGCTAACGATTACCACCTACGATAAAATGGTTTTGTAACACTCTCATAGCTTCTTACAGTTTAGGTGAGTGACGGTTGCACGTGATAAGTGACTTCGTGAACCATAAAATCTCTCAATACTCATAGTGACTTTTAAAATTACAACCTGGATGAACATTATGCTGACACGGTTTTCCCAAAGATGGAAGAAGACAGCATGAATAAAATAGAGGCAAGTCAGATCTCTTCATGGATTATACAAGCCACGCAATCTTATGTTACGTGAGGTTTCATTCAGTATACATAATGCCACCTGAACTTTCGGATACGTGTTCACCACAGGTTTTCTCACAAAAAGAATTGACATAGCATGTCAGATCAGCCTTTTATTACAGCTGTTGATGTCTTCAGCACTGATACTTTTGGGATGATAGCTGTTCTCAATGTTTTCGCTTTATTTGCCGAAACCTTTACTGGGTGTCAACCACACCGGCGCTCTAATCATGAGGGATTATATTTTGTATGAGCCAACTTTCCTAGATCAAATTATGTACCGGCATACCTGATTTGAACATTGCCTCTTAAGGTTTCTGGCTGAATGTCAGTAAATCGTTTCATTAACAGCTGTGTCTACGAAGCCTCGTTCCGAGCGAAAAATGAGCTCTTCAGTAGCGACCCAAGAGCTCACTGCCAAGTCCGCTGAAGTCACGTGCTGAACCACTTCGAATTGTCCCAACGCACTCTTACGGTAGATCGGGTGCCAATTCCACCGAGAACGTCTCATGTCAGCAGCCTTGACCAACGTCATTAGTACCATTGTCACCCCATCCAAACCCCTCGAAGGGTGCCCGAACCACCCTTGAACGACTAGAAGCTGGTCGGTCGCATCACCTCCTCAAAATCTCTCAATACGCTGTCAACATACCCGTCCTAGATCACAATCGGCTAAGAAGAATATCCCTGGGTTATGGAGGTGCCTAGTTAGTTACGCTTACCGAATTTCGGTTCATGAGCTTTTCCTTCATTTCTGTGTATTGCAATTCATAAGGAACGCGACCGATTTTGAAGGAACACTCGGCCTGCTAAACTAGCGGCCGTACTGATGCTAATAGCACTAGTAATAGGGACAATGGTTGCGTAGATGATATTCTTAGTAGCTACTAGTCAAGTGACATTCCAAATTTGCCTGTCAAGGTTCGTATCAACCTGTACGTATACGTTTGCTGGGCTATGGGTATAACAGTTATTTCCATTATATACAAGCCGTTAATTTTCACTTCTCGTTATAAGGAATGACTAGGATCAGTGCTCCTAAGAATTAGAGATGTCAAGACCAAAAGTCCACTTTGAACTCTGCTTCAATCATGTGTTTAGGGATACTTACAGACGTAGTATTAAATTTTGGTCACTTGTGGGTAATTTTTTTCATATGGAGCATATACCAAGAGTAACTTTGGCCGAATGAAAATCAAGGGGTTGAGTTTATCAAACTAGGCGGCCTCATGATTTACTGCCGTGGAGCTTACAATAAATGTAAATTATGACCAGTAACATTCGGTGAGTCATCCTGACAACAGTTTATCCTGATTGAAATGGTTTATTTCCATGTTGTTTGCAGAGCACAGTTATTAATAGAGCAAATGGACTGTCTTAGGCTCATCTAAAAGGCAAATGCGTTTCGAATACTTTAATCTCATTTTGCTCTTATGTTACTGAAAAAGTCTAATCAGTAGGTAAGTCCGAGATATGTCAGAAAACTACCCGAAGAGTAAGGTGTTTGACCACGAAAGTGTTTGGGCGAAGTCGAAGTGAAAGCGACGATAGCCTTTGATGGACGAAGTCTATTGGGAGAATCTCCATGCCAATTTCTTTCAGTTGACACATTGAATACCGTTAGGTGAGCAAGGCAAACCTTGCAAAATGGTAAAAAATAGTTTGATCAGGTAGACATAAGTCTCGTTCATAATGGAAATTTATGTACCACGAAATAAATGATAAGTGTTATCACCGTGTAGAAGGTCAACCAACAGATGGGTAAAGGATTCATAGTTCCCGGCGGCCACATGTGCACTGAATCTTGTTGAAACGCGGTTGTTGTATCAGTATGTCCAATCTATGAACTGGCCAGCTCGCAAGTTCAAGGTGGACCGTGGTGCGAATATCCGGAGTCTAGCAATAAGGTGACTTTCCTGATACTTGGGATTTTTCATTCCCCCATTAAAAAATATACGACAGTCAGTAACGTTTGGGATTAATGTGAGCATGACAATTAAAAATCACCCGGGTTCTAATCATAGGGATCACTGAGTAGCTCGTGACTAGTTCACACGACATCGTTAATTGTAGTCAAGACGCGGTCGCTGCAAAAACTTTCTGTTCAGAAGTTGATCCGGCGGGGGCCTAACGGATAAGGTCGTGGCGTTTGGATGTGAAGGTCGCTGGTTCGAATCCTCCCACCGCCGGTCAACTTTCTCACTTGGCAGCCCTTTGTTGGTCGCGACCCCTTCTTGAAAAATAATGTCCATTATTTCATTAATAAAGGAATTAGAGGATAAGATAAGTAACGGAGCGTTTCCAACCAAGAGAACATATACAACAGGAAGAGTGCATGACCGATCTTCTTTCCTATTTAATCATGCTAGTACGTTTATTTGTCCGAGTGTCGGCATATTTTTGTCCGTAATGTCATAACACAGGCTAGACTGTTCCCGCTGTGTATATCAGCGGGCACCAATTACTGTACTGAATCGATATGATCTCTGCTGCCTCGTTAAACCATGTAATTGCAGTTTGATGTGTTTTAGCTGTATGACAGAAATTTATATTATATTGATGAAGTAAGGAGTGAAATAAGGAGTGATGTAAGTAGTGTATTGAAAAATTGATGCTCCACGTATTGGTTTTTATTGTGAATGTTATATTGTTAATAACACAGCGTTGTCGATAGACGCAATACGCAAACGTTTCGACTACCGTTGGTAGTGTTTCTCAAGGCAAGTTTTACAAGCAAATATGATGATAAATAACTGTTGTTTTGTTGATCATTTGACCGCAGACTACTCTATAAAAAGAAGTGCAGAAAGAATAAAAACCGCAACCTGATTAATATCACACCAAATTTGTAGGCATTTTAGTAGGTTAGATAAATGCAAAACAGTGCAAGTTCTCTAAGGCAATTGCTTAGACAGAGAGTTCATGTGGCAAAAATGTCCAAACTTGCAACATTCAGCCATAGCAAATGCAGAAGTAAAAACCTTCGCTGCTTGTAACACTTGGATAACACTATCTTGGACATGTGGTGTGAGCTCCCGTGGTTTTCATTCTAGGCCATGTCCTTTCGTTTGAAGCCGAAATTTCCCCTACCGAGGTCAGCTTGAATAAAATTGTGGACAAGTAATAACAACTGTGCCTCCCGTGGTCACCCAAAGTATACAGAAGCATATCGGTTTCGTTGGACAGAAATTCCCCAAAGTGCTTGCATATCTGAGCGCCGCTGGCTGCATTTGTTGCCTACCTGCAAAAGGCGTGCGTTTGATACCTTTCCGGATTCTCTTCTCAAACTAAAGGTATAGCGTGATCAACATTCATCAGCTGCTCACCAAATGGACCGACACTACCCTGAAAGTCGATTATAGTTCCCGAATTTGTAGGTAAAATTTATGTTGAAAAAAATCTATTGAACAACACGAGAATCGACTTAGTTTTATCTCCATGGTACAAACTAGGTGCCATTGATAAACAACTCTTTGAAATAAAATAGTCGGATTTCTTCCAACTGTCGTACGTCAATTTTCACTGCCTACTAAACGGTACACAGCCGCCTGTCCGGTCATCTTATGCTTGCACAATCCTATGTGAGGTTCATATCAGAATCTCATTTGAACTAGTAGGATTCGTACCTTTCGTGGCTTTCTGAAGCGGCTACTACCGAGGAGGGTTTATGAACCAAAAGGGAAATTGCCTTTTTTTGGTTATCTTCAAAGAACTTTGGACATTTGATCATGTTGTGAAGTTAGGAAAGGTCCATTCCGATGTCACTTCCCGGATAGCTTATTCATCCCACTTCTGATTCCGGATAATCTGTTCGATGCCGTCCTAGCGCAAACAGCCGAATCAGGTCAAAGGAATAGTTGCTGGAACTCACTGTCGGATAGTTTGTATGAGGCTTCATCATGCGGCTTCTTCTGTCTGTGCAATTGTTCGGAAGATGCCTTTAAAATGCTCCTACTTAACTGGGTACTAGGTGCGGAGACTGAACATCTAACATTTTACTTGAACTTTGCATTCATCACACAAACGAATTTCAAAACTCCGCTTGCGTGACGCGCCAAGTATAATAATATTTAACTACCCGAAATGTGATGGATATTGCGTCAAAAAATTATCTCAAATCTTGCGATTCCTGATACCTGCAGGTGAAAAATCACTAAAGCTGCAAATAAACGTGAACCAATAATTCATATTTACTTTAAGCCAGCTGTAACCAGTAAGCCCTATTTCGAACTCCGGGCATTTGGTACTACAGAAATCGTACACGGTACAAACCAAAATCCCATCACAGTTGTCAATTTACGGTCGTTGTTGATAGGCATGGGCGTGCTGTGTTGCGTATAAAATAGACATAAAAATCTTCAAGCCATCTATTCTCCTAGATTTTCGCTCAGTTTCATTTTTCTTTTAAAACAATCGATGCAAGGCGGGGGAAACGCGAAGTTTGATTGTGGTGCTTTCTGTGATACGCGCGAGCTTCTAAATCAAATCGACACTAGATGAAAACACGTTTAGTACATTTTTGAGGATAGAGGACGTTCCAAAAAAGTTGATTCTGTAATTAGTGGAATAAAATAGTTCAACTTGCAAATGGAATTTTACATTGATCTTGGATGTATAACAATCGGTAAATAACAGTCATTTGTAACGTCAATAAGATCAACGAAAACCTTAAGTCAGGAAAGATACAAATGTCTTGAAACGGTTTCTCATTATTTCATTATGAAATGTCAACGTCTTAAGAAGGACAAAACGACCATGCAAAGGCATTATGGTTTTTGGCAAATTGAATGCTAGGACTGTGAGGGATGAACTGAAGGGTGCTTTAAATATAAAACTGAAAACTATCAAGAAATAAAGCCCGGTAAATATTTGTCTTTTTATCGTGCTACGGAAAAGCTGTCCTTCGATTGAAGTGGTTTATCCAGTTCTTGGAAAAGTTCTGTTGGCGGATAAGGGTTTTAACTCATTTTGACTTTTGTTCGACGAGCCCCAAACGACTGCACATTTCAAATAAATGCTCAAGACTTTTGGTAAAAAAAACATTCAAAACATGCTCACATTCCAGTTCAGGAGAAATAATTATACGTTGCTGGTAATTTATGACGATACAGAATCAGTTGTACGATCCTCTTTTTTGATTTTCAATACCTTGTTAGAAGTCGACACTGCATGAATAATCATTAGGGAAAAGAATTTCTGTACAATCAAAATCCATTTGAACGGTCATTCAACGTGATTTTATCATGAGTACTATAACGGTTAGTACAGCAGATGAAGCATCGCACTGCATCAAACGTTCACAATCACGACTAATACATGGAAGACGTTTCCAACCGTTTCATTTTTGTTAGGAATTACAAACGGTTCCCATTCATTGCTCTAGGCTCTGCAGGTCACCGACATTTGAGCAGCGTGCAGAGAAATGATCCATCATGGAAGTGTAACTTGTTGACTACAAGTCTGTCGACTGCAAAGCCGGTAAAGAATCGGTGCATTGTCATGTTATATGAAAGTTCAATAAACCCTTAACTGTTTATCGAGATAGCTAAGCAGCTGTAATGCTTTAATGCTCATCGGTTATCTCATATTCACATTGCAAACTGGCCAGAATTGATGTGCTTTGCTCATGTGTTTCAACAAGAATGAAAGAGCCGCAAGTCATCTCTATAATTCCTAATTGTAATACCATGTGATGATTATAGTGCTAGTAATCAGTTCTCGTTGGTTCTGGTCCAATGCGACGGACGGAAATGTCATCTGCATGATTAGAATCTATCCATTATTGCCACTCCAGGTTACAAACAATCATTCTGTTTAAGAGAACTGAGAATGTACGCGAAACTAGGTTGTAAGTTAGCAGCAAGCTTGGAAACATTCATCAACAGCTGACAAGCACTTTCATCATAGCAGTTTATGTATTTATTCATCTGATATTCACCAAAACTACGAAGCCGTTATTAACGCACGACTACCTGATTCACAACAGAAGTCACGTGCAGCTTCTTGTTGGAATTTGGATTGTGTTTTCCTTTGATTGTCCCAGGTCTGTGTCAGAAATGTTTGCCTAGTGTCGATACTGAAGAATATAATGCTCATCCTCATTGCTACCCTTCAGAGATAACAGTCTAACTCTCATATTACGGTCAATTTTTAGTTTTTTCTTTTTCTGAATATGACGAACGCCTAGTGTCAAAGTGTGTCTTAGAAAAAAAAACATTTTTACTTTATTCACTAAAGTCCAGGCATTTAAAACAGCACATTATGCACAGGAAAGCTTATGAAAATCCGGAGATTGATTTTGTCAATACCATGAGATGCCCGAATGCGACAGGATGAATTCATTCATGGTATGTGCTAGGTGACACGCAAGGTTAGCAAGAGGCAACCAGCTGCTGGCTGAAACGAAAAATGACAAGTACACAAGGCATTGGCTCGTTAACGCATGCATCATAATGGGGATTATGTGTGGTGCTTGCTAGCCTGCCTTTGAATAGTTCAAACAAACAGGCTTGTTTTGGTGAAAATCTGCAAGCTGTTACCTTGTTGAAAGCTTATGTTCAGAGGGACACTTTGGCTTCTGGACACAAATCGACGTTAAATTTCCAGAAGTGCACACTTTTCGAAGAAAACGTGAAACGCCTCTAGTTTCGTCGAATTAATAACTCACCGTCTGATCAAATCAGTGCTCTGCAGCCTAACAGATGAGTTGTTGCAGCTTCGATTTTGTAATGAAATTTGAAAAGTTTTCAAAAAGCAACACCATAGCATACGCAGCATACGAAATTCATATACACATCAAATCGGATTGTAGCTTCGGCGTTGGAGTGCGCGTTGAACCAGTACAATAGCAGTAAATAATAACAAAATTCAAGTAAACATTCGTATGCAAATCTGTGGCAGCTGAGAGCATCTCTGTAAGCCAGCGCGGAATAGAACCGCGGCTGACGGAACTTTCTATGATGTCTTTAGAATCTCGTTCTGATTAACTGGCACGGAAAGACAGAACTCGTACTGTCACCATTTATGCACGTGATTAAAAGTATATCAGTTGCACCCAAAAACCCTGCGCTTAGCTATTATATAGTCAATTTCAGTCGATTGCTAATCATAAATCGCATCGGAAATAGTCAGTAGGTTCTCACCAAGTAAAAAAAACAACCAAATTCTTCCGGCAAAATGCCCTGACATTTTGTCGTAGTTTGTGCATTCACTCAGGCGTACCTTGGAAGAGTTTAGTCTCTCACAGCAATCGTGAGTTGTGCTTCAAATCCGAACTAAATCCTAATTCCATGATGCGTACCAAGTTGAAGAAAAAACCGATGCCTGTGTTTTTATGCTATGGTCAAAACTGAAGGGTCTGAATAGGTCTACTGGTCTCTCAAGTTTTGTCGATAAAACCGACTACACAATATGAAGGAGCACTACGGATCATTGCATTTAATATCGGTGCATTGATTGCGATGCAAATGGTTTCGGGATGAATTTGCTACCGGATGCATCATTCGCATACAGCTGGATGATGGCAGAAAAAGTGTGCGGAACACATGATGTTTTGTTGTTCACTTACCTCGTTCACCGCAGGTGGTTCAATTTTACGAGTTGTTGTGCAGTTCCGTGGAACAGAGAACAAGCTGATTAACGATGATCGACAGACAGTTTACGATGTCAGAAATGTGCAACAAAAAAGACAACCATTAAATTATTTCTCTTTGGCTTTTGTTGTTCGTTTACGTGCATGCACATCTGTGCGTAGGATTTAATCTGTCCACGCACACACACACACACACGCACACAGACACATAGAGACATGCTTAGGCATGGCAAGAAGCGATTGCCATATAATCAGAATCATTAGTTAGATCCAACATTATAATCTACGAAGATGACTGGGTAACAGAATACAGGAAGGACAATAAAAGAAAAAAAGTCACATTGATGACATTTAGAACGAACGCAGTTTGGTGCTATCCTAGAACAGGGATACTGCAAGTAATCCGACAAACGTGTATGGTTCCTATGAAATTATCGGATTGGTGTTGACGACTGGCACTGTACTTAATGCTCTTTACCGATCAACATAAAACCAAACGTAAAAAAAGAAAGCCAATTTTCTAGGGTGATATTTCTGCATCGGTTTTGTTCGTGCCATCAATAGTGGGCGCCAATTTTAACAAAACAGAGATGCAAAACTACTGAATCAGAAGAATCGATAAAGGAAAAATATTAGTGCCATTTACGCGCCTATTAGCACCGTTAAATGTTGCAAAATAATGACATTTTGTGATAATGGTCAACTTTACTCTGTATCTCTCTCTCACTCTCTCTGTCTTTCATTTATTTGGCTAACAGCAACGAGGATTTCTCAGATAATTAGCCTTAGCGAGTCAAAAGCTGGTAAGCCAAAGGCATCAAGAGTTTTCGGCTGATAATCGAACACGTGACGGTGAGGACAAATTTCGGATTTTACAAAGTGATTCCTTGTCTGACATCTAGATACAAATAAAATTGTAAATCCCGAAACCTTGCACATTGCCACAGGCCTGTAGAAACAATGCAATGATGAGCCGAGTGCCGTATACTCCGGAGTTTCTCAGCTCGCTCAGAACGATTTAGCAAACTGCCGCTGGTGATATATGACTGATTGGTCAATAGATCTTCGTGGTCACGGCCGGTTTCTATGACAGATAAATTTTTGATAAGAGGGCAGGGTAAATTGCTGGTTTCGACCACGACCTATAGGGATCATGCACTTTATCAAATTGGGCACAAATGTAAACTGATCATCGTGGATTCGTGCTTCGTTTTAGTTGAGCCGCACATACATTGTTGGGGTTCCTAACGAACAAGGTGAAAGTTGCACACCAATTTTCTGTTTTTTAATAACGAGTTGAATGTAAATGATATATGACGAGTTGTTCAGTTTAGTAATCAAATACCCTGCTGATTAGTCTATAGGTCTTGGCTACAATAGCATAATGAGTGCTGTTAGGCAATCTGAATTTCAAGAGATTTCTTAGTAAACACTTTAAAAGTGCATGGACAAGATGCAAGTGAGTTTTCGATGTAGGACGCCGGTAACAGCGGGCCGGCTTTGGCTGCCAAGCTGTTTTCTCTTACTTCTCAGTACCAATTAAAAGAAAACCAATGCTACACCGTCTCCAGTTGCTTTGACCGAAAAGAATGACAACAAATTTCAGAACTTATTCGGGACCGCATGAGGTTCTATTTAACCAGGTGCACTAGGGAATTATGAATGTAGTTGAGTATCTCCATGGTCTCATCATGCTTATTGAGACAGATTTCGATAGGCGATTCATAAGACCGCGTTGAAGTATAACCCTCGAAGTTAACCCGGGTAACTTCACAGGGTTTTTAGAGGTGATTGGTTTATCCGGGGTAGTCAATTGATTCCTAAAAGACGAATTTAGCCCAAAGTCTCCCTGATTCCAGTTGATGGACCCAGAGTTGTCACCCCTCAGAAATTCATTTTTTATATGCCTATTCAATGTGAATAGCGGGAGATTTGATCAGACAGCATCAGCTTTCGGCAAACGACTGATAGTCGTTGGAGTGCTGTACAGATATTTCATACTTGCTTGGATGTAAATCCCGGACATTGGGGATTGTGAGTTGAACGCCTTAACAAGTGGGCTATCGGGGCTGGTTGGCAGCGGTTTGATGATCTTTGTCACTAAAATGCGGCACCTATTTATCATTTGTTTACTAAGCCACTAGTCGTCGACTCAGTTAAGATTTACTATTCAGTGGGGAATCCATGAGCGGCGTAAAATTTCGAATTATCTACTGGAGTTGGGCTAGTATTTTATTTTACACATTGTCACTCACAGCATTTGTGCGGTAAATCCTGGAGTCTAGTGACACTATAAAAGAGGTCGGTAGTGAACATCCACGTCAGGACCAGTTTATTGGCTGTTTTTGGAGATCAAGAGGTTGTAAGTGGATGAGAAAACAGATGTAGGGAGGGTGCTCTACAGTTACTCCGTTCCAAGGAAAAACTGCCATTGGAACAGAAAGGTGGAACAGTTAGACTGAAATTTGTAATCGCTCTCTAGGAATCAGACTTTTATTAATTAAGGAGACAAAGAACCAAAGAACAAAAGCCGAAATGATTGCGATAGAAAATAAACAGTAAATCAACCGGCCGACTATGATCTAGTGACTCCAGGATTTGAAATCAAGGAAGTTTTCAATCAGCTGAGTGACATTGCCTTGAACTTAATTAAGCAGAGGATAAGAAGCAGACTAAGGCCATCCCGCTTCCAACTTGAGTATGCGAGTAAGCGGCAACTTAATGGTTTGCACAGTATATGAGATGGATACTAGTGAAGGAAGCTCAGGTTAAATATAGAAAACAACCGTTTTGAGGGCCCCAAAAAAGCCAGATGAGACAAAAACAGAGGACCAGCGTAACGAAAAACGTGCCGGTAGGTCAAGGGAAAAGCTAGAATTTGCGGGGTATTTTCTGGTGAATTCGAAAGAAGGTGAGGAGTAAATGACTGTGAGAAGGGTGGTTCTCAAAGCATCATAATCAACATGATTACAAGAATTTCAGATTTTTTCAAGATCAAAGTTCAGGGATACCCTAGGGTTTTTAATGGTCGCGATCACTGTTGGTGCCAGCTTAGAGGACCGCCCGGTAAGAAAGGGATCGATGGAAGATGGCTTCGTCGGTAAATGAGTGGACTGGATTGGATGTGTGGCTCAGAATGTTGTTCGTAAACAAAACAACGTCAGTGGGTGCGAGTAAGGAACCTTTGGGTGTCTTAAAATCTCGTTTTTCACGGTCGCTAACTATAACCCTTTAGTCGATTGTCTCAAATCTAGTTCAATTACAGCCCTCCTAGTCAAGCGAAAACAGTGAAATGGCCTCTGACCGGTCAACACGAAAGTTTCCTTTATCATAACTAGGTAGTTTATGTAGGTCCACACAGGATGGAGGTCATTATCTGATTTCTCCGTATATATATATATGCATATATGTAACCACTAAGCCTAAACGCTACTCATGAAAAACGTTTGAGTTTTGTTGCTCTTTGATAGTTCACGGAATATCAGGTTAAGTCCTAGTGCGTGACCAGCAGCCATGCACAGTTAAGATATGAGTTCAAATGGAGACCCAGTGTCCTCAGTGAATAATGATTATTTATGTGACAAGTCCTCCGTGTCACTGGTAGTAGCAGAATATTGAGTATTTTGAGACCAAGGAATACCGGTTTGCGGCAAATACTGCCTCCAACTGAGAAATTTTGATTCACGGGGTGATCGATACCGGAGTAGTTGTGTGAACATAATGCAGGGTACACTGTCGTCTTTTTTCTTCAAATACTACCAAATGCATAAACATACACTAATTCTCTTTCACTTATAGTTTTGGGTCAATTCCTTTAAACAGCAGCTAGGAAGACAAACCTTTTAGTTACTACCTGTTCACTCATTAGTGAATGAAAGCCCGGGTTACCATTAGGGTATTATTATCACAAAAAACGTCCACTTTGTAAACTTTGATGTTGCGTCCTGTTTTCAGAAGGAAGATAACTTTGCTTTCTGTTTGGTTACGCTTTGTTCGGTCATACGTCTCCTTAATCAATTTACTGTTACATGAGTATCACTGGAATATCTTTCGGATAACGGACGTGTGAAGATGGACACATTGTGTGTTAGACTCCATGTAACACCGGACCTTCGCCTGAATGACCTGTGAACGGCAAAAGAAAGAGAATATGCATATAAATTGTCCGACTTAGAGTACGATTGAATATAAAAGACCCTACGTGTCCCTAGTTATCATATCCAGATCAACGGCGCGTTCCTTCACTTGAGGCCGCCGCATACAACGTGTGACAAGTACGACTAGAGACTTGTCTGAATGTACTCGTCGGCACCATTCAGCTTGAACGAAAAACAGTAGCTCTGAAGTCAGCGACTAGTCTAGTTACATCAACCCTATCTGAGACTAGATGTCAGACGTCCCATCTCTTGTAAGTGGTACCATGACAGCTATGCAAACCACCGAACCATCATCCCTCATTCACAGTACGTGTTTGTTTGTGGTCTCATTCTGAAACATTCTTCATGAATTACAAAACAAATTATGCAGACACCCATGTTGTCCTAGTTCGCAAAACATTCTACACCTTTAGTATTTGTCAATTCACAGACGCCTGGTAAGGCGGCATCGTGGAAGGTGCGAACTCATCTCCAATACCGCGTTCTATATCTGCACATCTCATTGTGCAGTCATATCTGCATATAAAATGCTTAGTATTAGTGTAAGCAAAAATTACCAAGAATGCTTATAGTTTCGGCAATTTCTTAGAAAGTGTTGGACAAGATTTAACTAAAAGGAACAATTAGCCAAGTTTTCCTGGATAACGCTGGTAAAATGGAATTTTAATACCATGTCTCCTAATCAGTCTGTAATACCAAATTTTTAGAATGACATCTCTAACACTATACTTTTATAGCTTATTCATCTGTGCAAACGCACTTGATACCTTAACCTGAAAACCTCGGTGATTACCTTGGAAAAGCTGACTTAAAGGAACTGGGTTTGGCGCCAGCAGTACACTTACCAAATTCCTCCATTCCTACG
This sequence comes from Fasciolopsis buskii, assembly GCA_008360955.1. NCBI lineage: Eukaryota > Metazoa > Platyhelminthes > Trematoda > Plagiorchiida > Fasciolidae > Fasciolopsis > Fasciolopsis buskii. The sequence goes on along the minus strand of LUCM01007720.1, from coordinate 110,232 downwards.
ACAAGTAGACATAAATTGATTTTAAACAAAACAGTCTCAGTTCAACGGAAACTCATATTGATAGTAAGAAGAGTGAACGGATGATACGTCTGTTTACAAATCGTGTTATCTGTGAGAAATGTTTCATCTATCAGGAAATACTAATTTTCAGGAAAAGAACCAAAAATCCGAAAGAAGAACTTTTTGTTCGCAGCAGTATGTTTTGCATGTGGACGGATGAACACCATCCCCGAGGCTGTGCGACTTACTAGCGAAATTTCCTATGAATCACCGTACGACTCTTAAATGGACCTATCATTTATGCATGTTGCTAATAATTCAGATGAGATTCTAGGGATAAACCAATTGAAAAGTGTCATTGAATTGGGATTATTGGACGGGAGATTACCGATGTGAGTAATCCAATCGCATGCTTACGGGGAAGTTTTGTTTACCTATCCTTATGAGAAACATACTACTATCAAATACAAGCGGTAGAATTCAGTAACGAACGTCGTCCTTTCTCAACCAACTAAAACCACGGTATCGTTCACAGTTTCATGGACGGTTTGCTGTTTACCGGAATTTTTGGTCGGCAAATTTTCGTCAATTCACCTGACCTTAAATGATTTTGTGCCACTCCAACTTTTCGGGTCAAGGTTGCAGATTCCCTGTTGCGTGCTGGACCCTAGAGGCTATGCGACATGTCCTTTCGACGGCACTGATTGTACAAGAGTGTAGTTATAAAGTGGAGCTTGTTACTGTATTCTGGTAATTCACTAGGTGTACCTACATTGACAGTAGACTGACAGCAATGCTCGTTTCTATTCATCAAACATCCTTTTGCCTAAATCTGGTGGAAGAAATTGAAGACCACATCTTGCTCTGCAGGCTGTAGCAACAGTAAACTTCAAAAACTGAAATGTGATACGATAAATCGCTGATTTGCTGTCATAAAATGTCGTTTGAGTATTTCTTAAGCAGTTAATTACGAGTTTTACTAGTGCCCTTTTGATTTAACTGTTACTCAAATAAATTAAATGTTCACCAAACGGCCGACAGAGTGGAATTGAAAGTAAGTGCATTCTCGTTACCGAGTGCTATATTGCAGTTATTGATTTGTTTATCAAACCAAATCCAATAGTGTAGAATCAAGCGGTTAAACCAATGCTTTTATCAGTGGGCGTAGTAAAATCTAGGAAGAAAATTTCGCCGAATCATTTCGTAACCGGCAATACTGCTAGGTTTCAAATTTTTTTGAAAAAATTGACAATGGTTTAACTGATTCAGAGGTAGAAACCGCTAGACACTGGTAGGACTCGAATCCAGGCACAGAAGTAGGCCGCGCTTACGTTCTACCAATTCAATCAAACAACTAATTTTGTTTCGGCAGAACCAATTAGGTGTGTTAAAAGAAAAAATATGACGAAAAGTTTGTTCTTGTTCAACTAGCACTACTTTGTGATATCACGCGGGCTATCAAACAATGATGTTTGGAAAATAAATTGGTGAAATATGATTCAATCCCACGGAATTTTATAAATATTATAGTCAAATTATAGCAGTATATCATGGTTGTAATAGCTGAATGTAACCAGTCATATT
>LUCM01007720.1:94583-106925 GCA_008360955.1 Fasciolopsis buskii | reverse complement strand
ACTGCATCTTTGATTTTCAACTGCTGTAGAAATATCTGAATCAATTAAATGTTACTAAATTCTGTGACAGTCTATCACAAAATTGACTAAAAATTTTATTTTCAAAAATTGCTAAAGTAAACAAATACGGTTTCTTATCTGCAGAGTGAAACAAGTGAACTTTACAATCTTGTACCGAGTAATTCAGTTTAATTAACTTTTACGTTCATAACAGAGTAATTGTGAAAAATGTGTTCACCCAGCGTGAATTGAAAATATCATCATTTTCGTTTATTTTTTAAATTGAACTCTTGAGGCAAATTCCATTGTTCGATTTTCATTCTATCCACTTGCAGAGTATCAGTCCTGTCCATGAAATGAAGATCGTTTTTATTTCGTATATTTGTTCAGTGTATTACTTTGTAATCAATGATTCTCCATTCACCGTTCTGTTTTTCTAGTTTTTCGGGCTGTAACCAGAACCGGACCATGTTGGTTCAAGGCGAATGATTGTAAAAGCGGAAATAAATTGAACTGGCTACTTCGAACGTCAGAAAATCCGGACTGATACCTTCGGCTAGCTTGAGAATAGATAGAAGGTTACTATTGCATGGTTGGTTGTCACACCGGACCGACTGAAACGTGTCGCATTTCCGGACATCGTATATGTTAGAGTCACGATTGACATCGATGTCGTGAGCCTAATAGTATTTGAAAGTGAGATGCATCAAAAACATCTATGCCTGGTTCTAAATGAAATACTAACAAAAGTGAAAGCACCAAAAATCGGAGTTTAGCCGGGTGGAAGTCAAATCATTTTATCCATTGGATGAATTAAAACATTACTTTCCTAACAAAATGCAAAGTTTACACTAACCATACCCGGAGTAAAACTCATTTGCATATTCATACAAAAGTCAGAACACTCTCGTCCTGTAAAAACTACAGACTACTTTAAGGTTACACAATAAGAAGGACATTGAAACCTTTTACCCGATCATTTTCATTATACACAAATGGCTTTCCACTTAATATTTAAATAAAACAGTACAAAACTTAGAATGTGATTGAGCGCATCTTATCAAAAGTAAGAAAGGGTTTTGTTGAGCAAATTGGAAGAACGTTCGTTTGCATTGCACGATTTTCTCTTGTCTCTTTCACCGGTTATTGAGAAAAATCCGTAGAAAACGGCTTTATGCATTTTTGCAAATCATGCTAGCGAAAATTGTTTAACGCGTTTTTAACTGGTTTGCATCACCTTGCCTCATGATTACTAACAAACAGCTCGATCTGGAATCATGTCACAAACAAAAGAATAATTTGTCTCTGAACACAGGCAGTACTGTATGTGGACGCATTTCCTTGATTTCCTGTGAAACAATGTGATTAATGGACGGCGAAAGACTAACACGGTTGATTCTACGCAGTACCTTATCTCCCGTGGACTCCGTGCAGTCCAGGAACGGACAGACAGATGCAATAAGGATAGCAGTGTGCAGATCAGAATTTTATCTTGTTTGCAATGTGGCAAAAATAACCGAAGCGCAGGAAAACTGGTACAATTTGTCGGAAGTTAATTCTGGAGGTTTCATCAGAATAATATTTGATCATTTTTCAGCATTTCCCTAGGGGCATCAGGTAAAAGTTTTGACTCGGCGAGCTATTCGCATTCAGGAGAGTAAATCTAATCAGTTGACAACTCGATCAATCACTGTTTTCACTCGGCACTTGTATGCAGCCTTTTTGCTTCCGTGTTGTATCCGTTTTGCTACCAAATGCAAACAGATCAACGCTTTCAAATTTATCTAAACTTTTCAGCGAACAAAATATCGAGTTAAAATATCTGAATTTATTGTGTCATAATGCAAGCAATTACCTATTCAAAAAGTGTCTCGAAGCGCCAACCGATTTCCGGTCCCCTGAACACAAGACGTAGTTCGTAAAGTCAGTTCCACACACCAGCCGACCCCCCCCCCCCTAAATCCGGAACCTTCAAGAAGCCTTTTACCGTGATAAACAACAGTCGGACAGATAGGCAAGTTTTGCCATACCAGATTTTTAGGCGATGACGTATAAAAACTTCAAGTGTTGGCCTCTTGAATTATTTTATTTCCGACCTAAATAGCCGATGGCGCCTATTTAGTCAGTGTACCAAAAGCAGAACCTCTTTTCATTCTTACGAGCAATTTACTCCGGAAGGACCTTGTTAGCTTGTTTAGAATGTAAAATAAATAAACAATGGCTATCAATCCGGATAGACTGTGATACAAGCAAAGGTATAAGTTGTATGTCCACTGGTGCGAACGAACAGCGGCATAAAAACATCCAATTTCTTTAGTGATTTTTGACAATAAGACGATAACGACGAGCAACAACAGAATCAAAAATTGCCAACCGACAGGGATATTTCGCCAAGTAGTTCGATTTGCTTTGCTCTTGTCTCCGACACACATTTTCAGAAATAATTTCGCTTGGAGCAAATTCTCAAACTAAGTGCATTTCTAGCACTGAACTCGTAATGCAGTAATTCGAGAAAAGATACATCATGTTCCATCATCATCAGAGCGTAAACAGATGGTTGTGCAAAACGTTCGGGGAGAAAATTGAATATCTACGATTCATTAACCACTGAATGATTGTAGACGAATGACGTTGTCATTATAAAATGTTCACCGCCAGCCGTGCACGGTGGAAATGATCGGTAAACAATGGGGAATTCGCGTATATCTGTTGCCCATGAGAGTTCCGTTTCCAGCGAAATGCGTCAAATGATTAGCTGCTTGTCTGTATTGTCCAACGTAAATCATTTGGTGATTGATAATGCGACGAAGAAATCAAAGAATCCACCAATCACCGGGTTGGTTTGCCCAATCCTCGTCAAACGGCGGTGGACGGTTTAGCGTCAGACGTAATTCAATATTCCAATAACTACAGCAGAGACGAAACTCAGTTTGATTAAACCAATTCATCGCTCGTCATATCACCCATTCAAAGTTTGCGAGTAGGTGATCAGGTAAATAAATTTAAAATTTGTGTTCCCTATAAGAACACGAAAATTACCGATTTTTGGTGTAAACACCTGAAGTTCAAATGCACAGAATAAATTATTCTCTCATCTGTCAACATTCTAACATTTTGTCTCATTATTGTTTGTCCTACTGCGCAACTTGGAAATACCATTCTTGTTTTTCCAGTATAAGTGCAAATAAACGCTAAGAGAGAAAGTTTGACCGTAAAATAATTCATCGCATTCCTTTGGGAAATTAAAAAAGACCAGGAACAGTGCAACGAGAATGGGAATACTTTCTAAGCTTCTACCACCATTTTTGCGTGTGCACGAATGGTTCATTGTCTGCAAGTAACAGTTAATGCGAAGGAATTTTGGGACAAATATTTTCCCTGGAAAAGCACGAACAGTTTTCTGTTTGTATCGTCTGTCATTTATGCATAGTCTGTAATCTCCTATTCATCCATCTAACATTCATGTGTTTGTTTCATATTAGAATTTCGTCCAAACGTTGGAAAGAGTGGAAGCGTTGAATTTGTTATCTGACCCACCAGTAACCATGGGCAAAAATTTATATCCTTGATAAAGAAACGTGAGTTAAACTATGTCAAGCAAATATAATTTCCCAAGTGTCCCATACTTGCGAACAACTTTTGGAAAAGGCATCTGCTTGCGACTGCATGTTTTTACGAATGCACAGTCTCTCCCTCGAAGTGAAAACTTACGTCCGTTCTTCGGGCTTGTTCAACAATTGTTTACTACGCAGAATTATTTGCACCTGCAGGGAATGACAGATATAAAAAAACGAGAAAAGCGAAACGCTGGAGAACGTCGAATCAGTTAGTTGCCTTTCATCTTAGACGCATTTCGGAATGAAGCGAATCGATGGATTTACTTTTTATTTTTATGTTTTGAGCTGTGAATTCGAAGCAGCGGAAATCAGATGCTTGAGAATCTACCGACATTCCAAAGTGAAACCAGTAGTCGCATTTTAGCATGGCATCTAGTACATATGAGCCGAATTGTTGAGAATTCGGTTTGGAAATGGGATGTGTAAGACAGCACACCTAATCACTGAAAACTGCGTGAAAAAGACGGTGTTCTACACGCGCGGTGGTCCAGTCATTCCTTACCTTGGTCTCAGAATCACAATAGCAGACCACAAAATGTTTCTAATAGATCTAATGTACACGTGAATGGGTAATAGGACGTCATACATTAGTTTTGAAACAGACTTCGTGAACAGAAGTGGGATAACGTGAAAATCGCGGACATAAATAAGACTACAAATAGGAAACTAAAACGTTTTGTCTCTTGACCAGCACTCCCTCAAGGTTCCATTTTAACAGTCTCATCTGCGTCCCGTGGTTTATTCAGCTCTAGCCAATGATAGTCTTTATTTTTTAGGTGACCCAACCATTTGTTTGTTATCACCGATTATCATCAGTGCTAATGCATTCCGGTTCATATAAACACTGTCGAATCAAATGACCGGTGTATGGATTATTCTTTTTAATACTCTAGCGTGGGAAACGCGTACGAGGCGAGATAGACTGTGAGTTTATAGATGGGTATCTTAATCAGGCAGATCAAACTCTTGGATACAGTGGGTAGAGGTTGCTAGGGGTGCAGGCAATTTGTCATTAGAAAACACCGTAGTGCACATATTGCAGTTAGTGTTGTTGGTTCACTTGGCATTTAAGTTAATAAACATCTGAGTAAAACAGTACTCATGCACTTGTCATTTTCCATGCAAAAAAGACGTTATTTGGACCGACAACACAGCATTAGTGATTTGACTACTCAGGTGGACAATTGCACCGGAATGAAAAACTATCAAACTGAGCAACAAATCACTTTGAATTTCTAAACAGCATTTTGTTTACAAGTACAACCTAAGTGCTGAAAAATTCATCCTCCCAATCTGTTTGGTCAAACTTGTCATTTCTCTGAATATGACTGTTTTCCTTTTGCTTCAGTTATCACTAATTTACGAAAGCTGTCCGCTGAATGTTGCACCAAACCATAAGAATGCTTTGAAACACGCAGAATATTCGCGGTGTGCTGACGTGAACACAGTGCCAGTCAATTCCGAGACTGACATTGAGATCACATATGATCGGTCTGATCCAAGTTGGTGTGAACGGAGTGGCGCCACGTAGTGATCTGAATTGTCATCCACCGATAATGCTGACGCCATATGGAAAACAATGGGTAGTCCTCGACAGTATTCGTGAAACAACGTATCAGATGAGGCTGAAAACCGAGATGATTTGTATTTATTTGGATGAATACAGTTCGAATATAAGCCAAGACATAGTGCGCTTTCTTGTTTTCACAAATCAAAGCATTACAAAACAATAAACTAGAAAAACCTCATCAAGGCACTACACAAGGGAGAGAAGTCACTGAAATAAATGAATAACTCTGGCTCATACGCTGATGAGCAAAACCATACTACCAGAAAGATTGTGGAGTGCGTGTTCAGATTGGCTGATTAGTTAGAGCGAGTCCAGATCTCTTTGAATTTTTGCCTTTGGAATTGGCTTACCATGGTCAATTTTTTTGAAGTAATGCTGCTTCCAGAGTGTGTAGTATAAAACTATCCATAATCACCATCTATTCTGATCGAATGTGGACGTAGCTAGGAGCAGTTTACCACGGACGACATTGTTTGGCACGTTCGAGTCATCCGTCGGGCATACATCACATTGCCGAAAACGTTCTTAGCAGGTAAAAGGTTCATCATTGGAAGCAAGTGAGGTCTACGTCACTTCTCTCTTTTGTTTCTTACCCCTTAATTTCGTTTCCTTATGGGTAAACGAATTTGCTGATTATCGCAAACGAGACCATGGCCACTGGAAAGCTGCGAAAATAGGCAGACGATCGGCAATAAAAGATTGGATTCCACAACACAGTTTGCTAGCCACCTGACCATCGCTTTACGTGGAAAAACTTATTTTGCAGAAAGCTACCCACAAGAGCAGGAACGTTGAGCATTTAAACCACCCTGCTAGTAGTTTATGAAAAATTACATAGATGAAAACGTTACACCTCTAGTCACTTTCTGATGAACTGCGAACCTCAATCGATTAAAACACGTGAACCCTGAAGGCTTTTGGTGCTTGTTTTTGAGTTGCACACAAATCGAGGGAAATTTGCAAATTATCGAATTTTATTTGCGCACCTGTGAAGCACATCAGCGGAAATTCTGCTTGATAGTGAGAGTTATAAGGTGTCAGAAGCAAATGCGCAATACGTGATACACTTAGGGAACAAATTACAAAGGAGACAACGAACGTTGTAGGAAAATATAAATTATGAAACTTTCCTTCCCTTCTTGAAAAGTGTTTTCCAAATCGCGCATCTACTTACAATTACTGCTTAGTCTAGGTTGGGTTTAGTTTCCTTGCATACGGCTATCCCGGGGGACCAAAATCACTAACAAAGTGGAATAACTGAAAGTGCAAAACGGAATAGGATGGTACTCACCAACAGAACTACCAAAAACAAAATTAGTTGTGACACCATTACTAGTCGTCGATAAATTTGTTTAATATTCAGAAGTTACCTTTACGGATTTGACACGGTTCGTCCACAAGATAGGTGACTTTGCTGAAAAGTGCCGTGTTAGTTGATTATCTACAGAGTTATTTGGCTTATGTCTTCTTCTGGGTTGCTTGTTCTACATGAACTGCTGCTAGCATGATTTGTACACAAATCAGCCAGTAAACAAGCTCAAAATCTAAAACAAGAAAAAAAAGTTTGACATTAAATTCGGCCTTCAACAGTTTCTACTCCCTTCACTTCTTTTTTCGGCCTAAAGCTTGCTTTTCTTGAGCTCTATCAAAAAATCTCTGATGAGGATTGTTGTACAACAAAATTAAATTGTTACGGAAAACAGACTATCCAGAATGAACATCACGTGACCGATGAACCTTTCTTGCAGTCCAGCTATTTCGTCGATTTAACATTTCCGGGATACGGTAGAATCTAGAACCGTTTGCTTTCCGTGGCTATTTGAGCAGTTTATTCGCGTTGCGTAAACGAACAAATAAGAGGACGAAAAGTGGGATAACTGATTGGGAATTTTTTGTGAAATTCGTGCGGTCAGCAACACAATTGTGCAAATTATTTGGCTCTCCGAATTCCAAATCGAATGAATACTTGCAAGCTGGATTACTCCAACAGATTGGGTTGTTACTGAATTCATCACATCAGTTAAGTGTACCGGACGCCGTGGCGGTAGTCGTTTGGTAGAAAACAACAGTACCATTCGTTGTTCGATTGATGGACTGTATGCTTTAAAGTATCAGGATGTTAAATGCGCCTGTCGTGTATGAACTTGCCCATTAGTTACAGCACATTACTATTCGTGTTTTTTTTCACTAAGACTCTCTCATGACCACCATAACAAGCGAAACGCGTTTACACTTAACATACTACCTGAGCACTCAGCAAGCGTGCAAGTTTGACTTTTGTGCACAACTGCCAGTTAGATGGTTCCGATCATACAGCGTATTTAGGTGGAACATGACAGCTTTGTCGCACAAGTAGACAGCTTACAACAAGCTAACACGATCAGGTAGACTAGGCTAGCGATGATTCTGAAGTGCATGAGGTACTGATGGGTACTTTTTCTAGTCAATCACAACGTGCACACAAAAAACGAATATGTTAAAAAATCACGGAACGGTTAGGAAAAATGGTTATTTGCCCTTTAGTTCACGCATGTCAGGATTTGCTTACATTTCGAGGGGCATTTAAGGATCTCCTCAGTAGTGAATTCAGACTATTCTTCTGAAGATCCCTTCAGTCATGCGGAAATGTAATTATGGCATTTTCCTTCATTCGCTGCATTTTAAAGATTACAAATGGAGAATAATGAAGCTATCAAAATTAGACCATTTGGAAATCCCAAAGGACAAGGCTCGCTTTATAATCTATGTCTTGGTGTTACTGCAAAACAAAGAAAACACCAGTTCGACTTAGTCGACGGCCAATAACCCATCTTCCGCAACATAGAAACAGAGTATTATCAGTTTTCGTTGATCAAAAGAACCAAATCAAGTCAGTAGACCTAACCCTAGATGCCCAACGGCAGGTTTGGCTCACTTTCGCTCGTTTCGTTCCGATTGTGGGGGAAATACCGTAGTCATCGCCTGATGTGCCATCTTTTACAAACCCCAATCGGATTACAAAGCATTCGTCGTTTATCCTAAGTGACACTACTAGGCTCAATAAAGGAGAAACAGAAAAACAGTTTTGTGCACCATATGATAGGTGAGTGAAACTTTGGATAGGCTGGATGTTTCAGATAATCGGGTTCTCAATTGTGGTTAGCAGAAACCAAAAGCGCAAGTTTATTTCACCAAATTACTCAGTCCCCCCCCCAAATTTAGGTCTTTTACTAGCTACATAACTTGAACAAAGTGAATGAGTTCCGTTGATATTTTGCAATTTGGCTAGTTGAATCATCTACCTCGTTTGTTTTCTTAAATCGGATGTGGATCTATCACCGCTGCGAATTTCCCCATAGCTACTTCATTTACTAAAAATGGCTGAACAGCGAAATAATGTCTTATCAACAGATCGCTCTAGGCATTTACGTACATGGGATTGGGTGATACGGATCCGTGGCTCTCCTTTACGATCGGCAAATGAGTGCAACAACTGTGGTCCCTTGACAAACGGCTCGGATTTTCCGTTCCGACGGATTGTTTTGAATGGATGTGTCAGAATGTGTGGAAGACGAACTGAACCTGAAAATCGTTGGCTGGAGATAGGACCTGCATCAGGAATTATTGGATTTAGTTTCTTGTCCAATGCAACAGCAAGGTTTTCACAAGATTATTTTGTTTACACACGTCTGACTGGAGCAGTTTAATTGTTGTGGATTTTCTCTGTCGTGGAAGATCTTTTAGGTTATTCTTTGGTGTTGATTTTCAGTGACGCTAGGATTACATTTAGAGCTTCTACCGGATTAAGTTGACATCCGCTTTCGAACAAGTGTTGTAATATTGAGCTGGTCATCGATTCTGCCGTGCCTTTGAAAAAAAAACCAGGATGCGTTCAGGCATTCTTTTGGATAATTGTCTCATCGGTTGTCCAGTGCATTGTGCAGCTTGGTTTTAGCACGACTCGCAAATGTTCTTTAGTTAGTATCGTTCTGACAATTCGAAAGGTTTATTCGCTTTGAACTGTACAGTGACATTCAATTCTTTCATCTTTGCTAATTTCATTTTGGGACGATAATTTCTTTCCGCGTTATGTCTGCAAATAAACCTATCCGTATAATCAGTTATCGTCAGCGCTATTTTGCCTACTGAAAGGGAGGTATATTCGCCTCGAAAGAATTTGATTTGCCGTTATGATTGAAAAAACGATTGTTGCGAACGCCATGCATGAAGTGAGATCCGAGTGAGCAATGCTTTGCGAGAAACGACGTTAATCAACCTATGGGAACTGCTTAAAGAAGTAGCGGGCTGATAAATATTACGGCGCTCTGCCCTAAACGAATGGAGTTTTGTTGCTTCTCAGCTAGACATCTGATAGCTAACTTTAATCATGTTCTTCTGATCTGAATCTACGTTAACTTGACAGTCCACCATGGAGCGAATGATGCATCACAAATTGGTCCTGGATAGACGTTCTCGATTGCTGATTACTTTAAAAAGGCGCATCAGGTTTTTTCGCGATACCCCTAGAGACAGAACACACGTTTGCGACAGCATGTGAACGCTATTAGCGACTGATGGAATCTCTGCTTGGCATCACCTAGAATGATGACAGTACCAAGATAGGGTTTAAGGTTGGGCTTAATTATTCCAAATCAATCAAGGAGATAGACTGACATATATAAAAAAACTGATGGTGGATCGATTAGCCGTGATTGCCAAGTGAACTAAACGGTCACAGTTAGGACGCTCCGCTCCGCTTGTCTCTATGTTTGTGTTTAGGGATTCCCTATCAAGTGGATTGCGATCATATCTGACCTACTGAAACTTCATTCGGTTCTATAAAATTTCAAACGGCATGAATATTTCGCGGGCTTTACATCATAATGATATGGGCTTGGAAGAGTCTGGATTGTGTCAGTAAATATGGAAAACAGGTATTTAAACCCCAAACTTTTGGACTGCGGATGAAAACGAGCACTTGAGGTGAACTATGTAATGCATAATAAATTTGATTGATATCACGAGGAATAGTGATTTATGTTAATCTCCTTTGATACCTGATAAAATTGTGAAGATATTAAGTTGTAATTTGGCACGAAAAACGAACATGACTCACTGTAGCTCTACATGAACACACTGTTTTGTGGAGTTTTACAGAACGGCTTTTATTCAATTCCATTTGTGTCAGACAATGAGACTGATAGATGCAAATTCGTACTGTCCCACCGGTTGCATCAAATGATCTGAATGAACCTGTCATGCATGATGAAAATTTCCATGGTTTAAGACAAAAAGGCCCATCGAGAAACTAACGCTAATGCACCGGAATAATCGATATACATTTTTTGATTCATTTACGAAAAGGTGGGCTTTGTCTGTGCGAACACAGCTTACCCTGTCCACAATTAAGTTCAATGGAATTTGTTCGACATGAAATTCTGCGTCGGATTAGACAATTTTTAGCAAATCACACATATCGTTGGAGAGTAGTGAATCCAATTGAGGACAACTCACGTGATCCTTGTTGTGCGTTAGAGGTGACCTAAACAATCGGAGTAAAGTGGTTCTTATATTATCGCACCAAAAACAAAGACAATTTGCTAATTACTATGCGAATGTTCTTATCAAGTGACTTGTGAAGAAAAACAAACACGTTTTCATGAAAAGTTTCCACATTAGGTTTCAGCTTTTGTCTGATCAAGGGGATATGCTTCACACAAGTTTTAGTTTGTGATGCCCAAAGTCATGAAACATGCATGTAGATGTTTGTCATCAACTGATTCGGCTTGACTGACATTAGAATTACTTCACAATGTTCATCGTGAACCGGAACATGATAAGAACCGACTTTGGTCTGCTGATCAATGACTAATATCAATTTAACCAACTTTTGTGTCTGGTAGGATTGGATGGGTTTAGAAGTAAACGGATTGCTTTGGCAGGATACAATAAAAAAGGATTTCAGTAAAAATAGCATACAGTTTACCGTTATTGTTACTTATATAAGGCTTGATCTAACGACTGTTACAGTTACGGAGCGGTGCCATAGGGAATGAAATTAACACTAATAAGCTTGTGTACGGGACCTCGGCCGATACCAAAAAGTTGGTGTATATCATTCGGGAAAAACGCCAAATCACTGGCAGTTGGACGACAAACTGTGCCGAAATCCCAGTCACCTTGTTTTGGGTTTTTACCTAGCCTGGGCGAAAAGCGATACTTCTGGGAACGAAATTTTTGTTGTAAACTTCAACCTGAAATAGCATGCTAATTCCTTCAAAGTAAATGCACAGATTAATTTTCCTGTTGACATTGCGTGACAGTTTGAAAACATCTTTCGTGTTGAACTACAGTCCACGAGGTGGGCCATAACAGGCACAATAAGAAAGCTAACAGTAATTAGAAAAAGATGTTTGCAGGCAAAGGCAGTAGATAAATAATAGTGAAAATGTTATCTTGTTATTAAGTTAGAGAAGATAGTCAGATATATGTGGATGGACCCATGATTTTGACAATTTATGAGCTGTTTTGACCAAACTTTAATTCACAACCGCTATCCACTTGGTGCTTCAAAGAACAAAAGATCCTCCGGCTTCGCCCTTCTGATAGTGACGGTTTGCTTCATTTGAATCGACTTATTTGAAGCATCAAAAACAGCGTAAACTCAGACTGCTAAGAGCTTGGTTTCATTGTCCGGACGTATGTCGATCGTCAAATGCAATCGAAGCCTTTAGGGTTGAAACTCACAGCTTAAAGCTTTAGTGACAGTCTGTATGCTTCGCACTTTCTTCGACCTTCCGATTTTCGTCGGGAGACTCTTCTCGGTTGGGTCTCGTACCTGGTCCAGAAACGGAAATCAACTAAATTATAAAATGTTATGTTTGCTATTCAGGTTGTCCCAATCTTGCAACGGGCAAATCTAGGCATGTGTCCATTTCCGTTAACCAACTTCGTCTTTCACAATCAGTTTCCTTCACTGGAGCAGTGTAATCACACCTTTTATTGCTCGTCTTAAGTATCATGTGGTGAAGTTCAACAAATCGTTCAGAGCCTGCCCGGTAGCGTAATGGCTAAGGCGTTCGACTCACAATCGTTCGTCCTTGTTCGGGTTCGCGTCCCAGTTGGGGCGCGGTGGATATGCACTGCTGATGATTCCTAACAAGGATGAAACAGCTG